>JAKSZT010054183.1:6156902-6226619 GCA_026826555.1 Tolypeutes matacus | reverse complement strand
CAAAAACAAAAACAAAAACAAAAACAAAAACAAAAACAAAAACAAAACAAAAACCTGTCCTAGATGTCATTAAGTGTTCTGGACACAAGACAACACTTTTCTTCTTTATTAGAACCTCACCATGTCTCCCTGATTGGGACTATTTACTTTCTCTCCAAGATAAGTTTTACCATTAAAAAATACAGTGTCTAACATCACTGTTCACATGATATGAGGTTTTATCATAAGAACCCTTTATTCTTAGTTTTAATGAAGTCACTTGATCAATGTTACAGGTAGCTGATTGTGATAATCACTGTTTAATGTGAAAAGAAATTAAAACTTTCTTCATCTGTTGGATGAAGGAGGAGGAAGAGGAGAAAGCTAAAATCAAAGTTCTAACTGCATACCTGGAGGAAATAGAAAAAGAACAGCAAACTAATCCCAATGTAAGTAGGAGGAAGGAATAACAAAGATTAGAGCAGAAATCAATGAAATTGAGAATAGAAAACAATAGAAAGCACTAAAAAAAACAAAAGTTGGTTCTTTGAAATGATCAATAAAATTGACAAACCTTTAGCTAGACTAAAAAAGAAAAATAGAGAGAACACAAATAAATAAATTCAGAATAGAGAGGGGAGACATTACTACTGACCCCACAGAAATAAAAAGGTTCATAAGAGGATACTATGAACAACTGTATGTCAAAAAGGTAGATAATTTCGATGAAATGGACACATTTCTAGAAACACACTAACAACTTACACTTACTCTAGAAGAAACAGAAGACTACAACTGACCAATTACAAGTAAAGACACTGAATCAGTCATCAAAAACTTCTCAAAAAAGAAAAGCCCAGGACCAGATGGCTTCACAGGGGAATTCTACCAATCATTCCAAGAATTAATACCAATCCTGCTCAAACTCTTCCATAAATTGAAGAGGAGGGAACAATCCCTAACTCATTCTATGAAGCCAAAATTATCCTAATGCCAAACTCTAGGTAAAGATACTGCAAGAGAACAAAATTACAGACCAATTTCTCTTATGAATATAAATGCAAAATCCTCAACAAAATTCTTGCAAATTGAATCAAACACCACATTAAAATAATTATACACCCTGATCAGGTAGATTTGATCCCAGTTACACATGGGTGGTTCAGCATAAGAAAATCAATTAATGTAATATGCCACATTAAGAAACAAAGGGGAAAAAACCCACAGGATCATCTCCATTGACACAGAAAACGCATTTGACAAAATTTAGCATCCTTGTGCTCGTGTTGACAGCACATATATGAAAATTGGAATGATATAGAGAAGATTAGCATGGCCACTATGCAAGGATGACACACAAATTCATGAAGTGTTCAATATTTTTTGATGATGTTCTTTCATAATCTGTAACAAATGTTCCACAAGAATGCAAGGTGTTGGTGGAGGGGAGATGTATGGGAATTTTGCACAGTATGCATGATTGTTTTGTAAGCTCACAACTTCTTTAATAAAAAATATATTTTGAAAGCCCAGCATCCTTTCTTGCTAAAAACACTTAGAAAAATAGGAATAGAAGGAAACTGCCACAACATGATAGAGGGTATATATGAAAAAATCCACCTCTAACGTCATCCTCAATGGTGAAAGACTTAAAGCTTTCTCTCTAAGATCTGGAACAAGACAAAGATGCCCACTGTCACCACTGTTATTCAACACTGTACTGTAAGTTGTGGCCAGATCAGTTAGGCAAGAAATAGAAATAAAAGGCATCGAAATTGGAGAAGAAGAAATAAAACTTTCACATGACATGATGTTATATATAGAAAGTCCTGAACAATCTACAACAAACTACTAGAACTAATAAATGAATTCAGCAAAGTGGCAGGATACAAGATCAACACACAAAAAATAAGTATTATTTCTGTGTACTAGTAATGAGCAATTGGAGGAGGAAATCAAGAAAAAATTCCATTTATAATAGTGACTAAAAGAATCAATATCTAGGAATAAATTCAACCAAGGATGTAAAGGACCTATACACAGAAAACTACTAAACATTGCTAAAAGAAATCAAAGAAGACTTAAATAAATGGAAGGACATTCCATGTTCATGGATTGGGAGATTAATATTGTTGTTAATTCCACCAAAAATGATTTACAGTTTCAACACAATCCCAATCAAAACTCCAGCCACCTACTTTGCAGAAAGGGAAAAGCCAACTATTTGGAATGGTAAGGGGCCCCAAATAACAAAAAACATCTTGAAAAAGAAGAATGAAGCTGAATGACTCACACTTCCTGAATTTAAATCATATCACAAAGCTACAGTGATCAAAACAGCATGGTTTTGGCACAAGAATAGCTATATTGACCAATGGAATTGAATTGGGAGTTCAGAAATAAACCCTCACATCTATGGCCAATTGATTTTTGACAAGGCTGTCAAGTGCAAACAATTGGGAAAGAATAGCCTCTTCAACAAATGGTGCTGGGAGAGTTGGATATCCACATGCAAAAGAATGAAAGAGGACCCCTATCTCACACCATATACAAAAAAATTAACTCAAAATGGATCAATGACCTAAATATAAGAGCCAGGACTATAAAATACCTGGAAGAAAATGTAGGGAAGCATCTTCAGGATCTTGTAATAGAGAATGATTTCTTAGACTTCATACCCAAAGCACAAACAATGAAAGAAAAAATAAATGAGACCTCCTTAAAATTAAAAACTTGTGCATCAGAAGACTTTGTCACAAAAGTGAAAAGACAACCTACTCAATGGAAGAAAATATTTGGAAACCACATATCTGTTAAGGGCTTAATATAATGAAATCCTATAACTCAACAATAAAAAGATAAACAATCTAATTAAAACGTGGACAGAAGACATGAATAGACATTTCTCCAAAGAGGATGTACAAATGGCTAAGAAGCACATGAAAAGATGCTCAACATCACTGGCTATTAGGGAAATGCAAATCAAAACCACAATGAGATATCATTTTACACTCACTAGAATGGCTACTACTAAAAATCAGAAAACAAAACTACATGTGTTGGAGAGGATGTGGAGAAATAGGAACACTCATTCATTGCTGCTGGTAATGCAAAATGGTGCAGCCGCTGTGGAAGATAGTTGTAGTTCCTCAGGAAGCTAAGTTTAGAATTACTGGCAATCCCGCTACAAGGTATATACCCAGAGGAATTGAAAGCAGGGACTTGAATAGATATTTGTACTCTGATGTTCATGTGGCATTATTCACAATTGCTAAAAGATAAAAGCAACACAAGTGTCCATCAACAGATGAATGGATAAACAAATTGTAGTATATACATACAATGAAATATTATTCAGCTGTAAAAAGGAATGAAGTTCTGATGCATGGGACAACATGGATGAACCTTGAAGACATCATGTTGAGTGAAATAAACCAGACACAAAAGGACAAATATTGTATGATCTCACTGATATGAAACAATTAAAATGAGCAAACTCATAAAATCAGAATCTAGAATATAGGTTACAAGGGGATGGGATGGGGATAGGGAATAGGAAGTTAAGGCTTAACAGGTACAGGATTCCTATTTGGAATGATGGAAATGTTTTGGTGATGGAGGTGGTGATGGGAGCACAACATTGTGAACACAATCAACAGCATTGACATATATATCTGAATGTGATTAAAAGGGGGAAACGTTAGATTGCATATATGGTAACAGAATAAGAATTTTAAAAAATCCATTTAACTGCACTATACAAACAGTGAAGCCTAAGGTAGACCATGGACTATAGTTATTGACACAATTATAAAACTGCATCATCAATTGTAACAAATGTTCCACACCAATGCAAGGTGTTAAAAAAAGATAGTATATGGGAATCCTGTATTTTATGCATGATTGTTCTGTAAACCCACTATCTCTCTAACAAAAAAAGTTAAATGAAAGGTCACCTGTTATATAATTCCATTTTTATGAAATATCCAGAATATATAAATTCTTCGATACAGAGCATAGATTGGTGGTAGCCAAGGGAGTTGGGGGAGGTGAAATGGGGGAGACACTGCTTACTGGATACAAGGCTTTGCTTTGGAGGGGGAAATGTTTTGGAACTAAATAGAGGTGATTGTACAACGTTGTGAAAATACTAAGTGCCACTGAATTGTCCACTTTAAAATTTTTATGTGCATTTCACTTCAATAAATTATTATTTTTTAAGTTATATGGAAGCACAGGGTTAAGGGACAGCCTGTTGTGAGGTACATGTATTTCATGAGGGCAAAAAGCTCTTTGCCATTGTGATATCAAGAGTTCACCAGAATCGAGTGGGAACATGTGAGATGCTTGCAGTAACTGAGTGAACAGGATCCATGAACTATGATATGAGGGTTTAAAGAATTGGATGAAAATGTACAGAAGCATCAGTAACTTTTCCCAATGTCGATGGCATTGTAATTAGCAGTCACTGTAATGAGCACAGCTGGGCACATCCACGCAAGACTTCTCAGCGTGGAGACTGCTGGATGCACAGCATCAGGATCACCTGGGAGCTTAGGGGAGATGAACTCGCATTTCTGAACCAGCAGCTCTGGAGGCTGTGCCAGCAACCCAGCTGACCCACCCTTCCACACTTCCTGCTGAAGAGAAGGAAACAGGTGAGGGCACTTGTGCAGAGGGAAAGTAAAGAGAACCAAGAATGGAGTCCTGGCAAATGCAGACAGGGGAAGAGCAGACAGAAAAAGAAGAGAAAACCCAGATGTGAAAAGCATCCCTTCAATGAAGGGAAGGCAGTTCTCCAAGAGAGAGACTCTCGTCAAGCGTTGCAGAGAGGTCAAGGTGAATGTGGCCGGACAAGAGGCCATCAGTGGACAGGGGAGACCTTGATGGGGCAAAGGGGCAGAAGACAGAAGAAGCTGAAAACTGAGTGGGAAACGAGGAGGTGGGATGGGGAGAACAGGCCAGTCATTTGAGAAGATTTGCTGTGATGCAAGGGATAAGATTCAGTGGCTGTTTGAAGAGGAAGGAAGGGTAAGGGAAAGCTTTTCAGGATGAGGGAAATGAACTAATTCATGGCTGAGAGAAAGTGTAGTTCCCTTTAGAAGGCAGAAAGGAGAGAATCAAGAATAGGATGTAAAGGAGAAAGAGTTATTCCTTTCCTGAGATAAAAGGAAAGGAGAGGGATTCCATCTGCTGATAAATATTTGTTGAGAACCTGCGCTGGCTAGACAGTGTTCTTAATGCAACAAATAAAATGGACAAAATACTTGTTCTCCTGGAGTTTACATTCTGGTGAGGGAAGACAGACTAAAAGCAGACACACACATACTCTGTCAGATGATCTCAAATGCTGTGAAGAAGAGCAAAGCAAGGAGAGGGAGGTTCGAGGGGCAAGGAGGGAGTGCCACTGAGGTCAGGGCAGCCCCTGATCAGGTTGATTTTGAGCAGACGCTTGGAGGTGAGGGGGTAGGCCATGCAGATACTGGTGAGAAGAGCAGCTCTAGAGGGATCAGCATGTGCACAGGCCCCTTGACAGGAACTGCTCTGCATGTTCCAGGGAGAACAAGGAAGCCAGCTACCCGGAGTGCACAGAGCAAGGGAGGAGTGAGAGACGATCTGGAGGACCGTGCCACGAAGGCCACGGTCCAGGCTTTACTCTAAGACGGGAAATCAGTAGAAAAACCTGAGTGAGGGGTGACACGGTCTGAGCTACATTTTAAAAAAGATGATTCTGGCTGCTGTGTGGAGAACAAGCCATAAAAAGGCCAGGGTAGAAGTGGAGATAAAAGTCAGGCAGCTGTGAAATCCCGGTGAGAGCTGATGGAAGGTAGTGGTGAAGGTGAGGAGTGACCAGATTCGCGATATATGTCAAAGGATGTGTCGCAGGATTTGCTGGCAGAATAGGTGCAAGAGAATTCAAGGGTGGGTAAAGGCTATTTGAAAAAATTGGAGGTGGAAGGGAAGAAAGAAGAAAATGAAAATTACCGCCACTGTTAACATTGATTGGGTGTTAATTATGTACCAGGCATCATGCCAGGTTGATTACTTATATTACATCATTTACTCCTCCCTGCAACCCCAGTGATGTTGAAGGAACTGAGGCTAGGAGAGGCTGAGCAGCTTGCCAGCCACGGGGTTAGCAAAGGGCAGGCCGGGGGCAGGTCCCCCGCAGTCTGGCTGCAGGGCACGTACCTTGAATAGTGCATATGATGCAAACTCTATTTTCTCTCTGAAGGGATAGGCTACCCAGAGGGGGAAAAGGGGAGGCAGGTCGGGTATGCAGGCTCAAGATTGGGAGTTCAAAGAGAATGCTTACTAACTGAAAAACGTGCTTCAAAAATATAACTAAAATACTATTAAGACAACTGTTGACGATGCTTTCTTTCAGGCACTCATCTATATGGTTTGGGGCTCACCGTCCCTGGGGCTGCTCACACCAGGTCTAGATGAAGGAATGGGCCAGACTGCAAACACCTTGGCCCCCTTCAAAAGTGACCCTGTCACTGAGTGATCCCTTCAGCTGCCACCTGGGTGTGGAACCGATTCCCGGCTCCCAGTTCTCTGAGATAAACATCCCCGTGACCTTATTTAGCAAAATCATGGACCCTAAATCAAGCGGGCTGGTGGGCTGGGAATTAAGCCATGACTTGTTTATTAAGCCCAACAACGGGTGTGATAATCAGAAGAACACCAAATTAATTCAAGGCTTATTTCTTGCCCTAAGGGGCTTACGGCATTGGTCTGGGGGACCACCCAACATCCATTAGGATGGAGAAATCAGATCTCCACTTTGGGTTCACTGGATGGCCCAGAGTGATGGGCTAGCAGCTTTGAAGGGCCTCAGTGCGCATGGAATGCCCGCGCGGCCACTGCCTCTGGGAGTGTGTGCCCTCACTGCCCGCACCGCCCACTGCAGAGCCGCGGTGGCTGTGTGCATGGAAACCCTGTCATTTCACTAGGGCTGCTGTTTCATCTTTGTACCTTGGCGTCAAAGAAACACTGCCCTTATTCCTGGGGCTTGCCTCTCTGTGAAGCCTATGGCTTCGGCACTCAGGTTACAGTGAAGACATTCACCAAGGAGCAGGTCTGGCCAATGGCTCCCCAAACCCAACTGGGAACAAGGCCTGGCAAGGCGCCAGGTGTAGCGCAGTGGGCCAAAGACGAGGCTTGGAGCTGGGCTCCCCTTTCCAGGTCCCGGAAGACAGCTCCCATACGCCACAGTCCTCGCTCTGCGCAACGTGCAGACCTGGGGAGCTAATGGCAGATTCCCTACCTGCTGCCTTCCTTTTGCTTAAAACAGGTGTGCTTGAAGAGGAGGCCGGCATGGCAAGTCACGTGCCTTTGCATTCTTCAAAAGATGTGTCAGGCAGAGACACCTGAAATGTGGCTGATGAGTCTGTCAGTCTTCTCTTCTACAACCTTCCTCTCCTTTGTTCATTCTTTTGAAAACAAACTGTCCTGTCTTCTCCACTGGATAGGAGTATCTTCGCTCTAAGAAAGCAGACCATGCACAAAGAGTTCTCTGATTTTTTCCCCCTCCTAACATGGCAAGAAGAGGAAGTGAGAAACTTTAACTGGGAAGTTAAAATAAAATAAAATAATTCTTTACTTATAAGGCTGAAAGACAGAACCAAGGAGATTCTCTCCCTCCTCAAAAGAAGGAAAATTAAGAGATGCCCATCCAAGGACAAATGATCTTATCTTTAAATGTGATTTTTCTGCAGATCTTTAGATAAAGAGAGTGAGTTCTGACTGTGACGAAGCAGCACACAAATCCAGAGGAAGGAAAGTACTGATTGTAAAGTTGGGTACATTTAGTCAACTAGTGCTGATGACATATACATGAAAAGGTTTAAGAAATTTGTGAAAATCCATAACGAGACATAGGCTAATTTACAGAATAACATTTCTCTTGTTACTCATCTTTAAAATGAGACTGAAGGGTAATTCGGGTCATTATAGATTAATTTACCTAACTTGCATTCTAGGTTAAATCTCAGGTAATTGATTTTCAATTAATAAATGCATGAAGTTCAAGAAGATAATTGATATGGTTTTATATGAAGCCTGTGGTTCCAGGCCAGTGTTTTCATACAACCTGAGAGTTCATGAGGGAATGGATACAGATCTATTTCTAGCCTCAGTTTTGTTTTTACTTACTTATATATTTTTTATTTTTTTGGAGGTACCAGGGATTGAACCCAGGACCTCATACATAGGAAGCAGGTGCTCAACTACTGAGCTATATCCACTCCCCAGCCTCAGTTTTAAAAGGTTGAAAGCTACCTGCTTATCCAATATCTGTGTGCTTCCTTAACTTTACCAGTTTTCCGCCTTGGGTGTGGCCATGGGACTCCCTTTGGCCAGTGTCAGCAGGGTGACAAGAGTCACTTCTAGGCCAATGCTCCTTCTTTTTCTCCACCATGTGTTGAGATGGCCAAGCCTCAAGCCAGAAGCAGCTCGAGTCACCATTCACACGAAGGAGAGCTGCCTCGAGAGTTGTCTGACTTGTATTAAGCTTGGTGCGAGCAGGAAATAAACCTTGGTTATGTTAAGCCAATGAAATTTTCAGGGTTTATTTGTCGTGGTGGTATAACCTACCTTATACTGACTAATGCAGGACCATCATAAGAATCCTTTAACAGCATCCATGAGAAGTGTTCCAAAGACTTCTCAAACACCACAAGCTTAGTCGCAAATAATAAGAGCAAAAACAATACAATGTTTATTATATGTAGTTCCCTCCAGGCACAATTTTAAGTCCTTTACATGCATTAATCTACCTAATTCTCACAATAATATTAATTTATAGATATTGCTATTTCCCCCATTTTACAGCTGAGGGAACAGAAGCACAGAGAAGTTCAGTAACTTGCTCAGGGTTGAACAGGTATGTTATTTGCCTAGGGCCGCCTAGCTCAGCAGCAGTATTCCAGGGAGTCAAGGGAAGGCTGCGGGATTTGGAGTCTGTGCTCTAGAAACATTGCATGTGCTGCCTCCCTAGACTGCAGTCTCAGTTCCTTTTTCAGACCCAGGATTCAAAAAGACACAGGATTATAACACCCTAAAGACGAGCCTGCCACCAATCCAACCCACTGCATTTTACATAGAGGAAAATCACCCTGCAGGCCGTCTTCCCTGTTAGTAAAAGGAGGAGAGATTTGCCCTGAGGGTTTTTTTTTTTTTTTTAAGATTTATTTATTATTTATTTATACCTGCCCCCTTGTTTTGCATTCGCTGTCTGCTCTCTGTGTGTTCTTCTCTGCTTGTCTTCAGTTTAGGCGGCACCGGGAACCGATCCTGGGACTTTCCGAAGTGGGAGAGAGGTGCTCAATCTCTTGCATCACCTCAGCTCACTGGTCTGCTGCGTCTCTTTTTGTCTCTCCTCTGTGTCTCTTTTTGTTGCGTCATCTTGCTGTGCCAGCTCTCCCTGTAGGCCAGCACTCCGCTTGGGCCAGCACTCCTGCACGGGCCAGCACTCCTGCATAGGCCAGCACTCCGCTTGGGCCAGCTTGCCACGCTGGTCAGCTTGTTTTTCACCAGGAGGCCACAGGATCTCCTATATGGTAGATGGGAGCCCAGTCGCTTGAGCCACATCCGCTTCCCGACACTGAGGGTTTTCAAATCAGTGTTCTGGGGAATCTTAAGGGCCCCAGGGACTGCCAGATGTGGGGGTAGGCAGAGACCAACTGAACCAGCCCTGCGTTGATCTGTTTTATGTAGTATTTTTATGTGAATAAATTCAGAAAAATTTTGCTGTTCTAATAAAATTGGAAAATTCTGGGTGTCCCCACACTTCTACTGAAAGAGTAGGCTTGGAAGGTTGTAGGAAACAGCGCAGGACTTAACGTCAGCTGCGGGTGGAGGTGGGGTAGCAGAGCATAGCACAGTGTGGTTCAGATAATTGGTGATGTCCATAAATGCACTCACTAGCTTTCCTGGCGGTCAGAACCGCCGTGTTACCACTGTCTCCTCACGCCCCACTGGCATGTGACATATAGTAGAAGCTCTATAAAATGTGTATGAAAGTTAGACGTAGAGTGCCAAGAGGCTTTGATGAAACCATTCTTCAAAGAGAAGATTAAGTTCGTTTGGGCTGAGCAAGTAGAAACGTTAGCTGTGGTGGCCCAATGTTAAAGCAATGGCTAGGAAGTTACCATTTGTGTGTTTTGTCCATATCTCCTCAAATGGCCAGTGGTGGATTAAAAAAATCAAAATACTAAATGGTCTAGTTTGTCTCAGGGAAACACAGCTGACAACCCCAAGGAAGCATAGGCAAACACATACCACTGTTTGCTTCATTTTCTTTTTAAACCAGATAACTAACTTTGGCATAGCCTCTGGTTTTGTTTTTTTATTTTTATTTTTTTAATTAGAGAAGTTGTGCGTTTACAGAATAATCATGCATAAAATACAGGATTCCCATATACCTCCCTATTATTAACACCTTGCATTGGTGTGGAACATTTGTTACAATTGATAAAAGCACACTTTGTAATGGTACTATTAACTGTATGTAGTCCAAGGTTTAACTTAGGGCTCACTGTTTGCTTTGCGTAGTTCCATGGATTTTAAAATTTTTATTCTAGTACCATATATATCATCTAACATTTCCTCCTTTTAACCACATTCAGATATTTTAAACACAAAATTATCTAAACTTGTCGATCATATATATGAGGCAAATTTGAAAGTTTTCTTTGCTTTACAAAGGCTTCTTTTGTGCTGATAGCAGTTCTAATACACTTAGCACAGGATTTGAATTGAACATTGAGTCTCATAAGACAAAGGTGTATATCTGAGACAGCGGGAGATTGATGGGACAAAAGGGGGAGAGAGAGAGGTCTGGAAAAGGAGCTCATAGGAGCTGTGCTCTTACCTTGCATGGTTCCATCTTGTCCCATGATGAACTTCATCACTCTGATGATTTGCTCTGCTATCGGGGCACTCATGGATGTGGCATACAAAGCACTATGTGAATGAACCCGTAAATGATCCACAAGGTCCTTAAATAAAAGGGAAACCCCAAACAGAAGGCAAATAAATTTCAGTCTTGGTATGAAGAAACACATCTTCCTCTGCCCCATCCATCATAGCAAAAGACATTTGATTCTAGCAGCTCAACAGATGAATGTGGTCTGATTATCACTGGGCATCAGTAGACTGTTTATTTTTTCCATCCCCTTATTCTCAGCCTTTCCCATGCAAACCACACAAAGGCACAAGAGATGCTGCAAGTTTGGAGTTGAAGTCTATAAGAAAAAAACCTGAAAGAAAACATTCTCAAAAAGTTATTGAGCATCTACTTATGTGCAAGCACTGGCTTAGCACTAGGGTAGTCAGAAAATACAGGATGTGGTTCTTGCCCTTGAGAATATTATATAAGATTATGGCCATGGAAAAGTAAAAGGAAAAGCAGCAGTACATGAAAACTAGTACACGCACGAGGGTTACAAGATTGGAGAGGAAAGAGCGAGGGCACGCTTAGCTGGAGTGTTTAGGGAAGTCTCCAGTGAGGAAGTAGAATTGACTAAATCTTGAAGAATGTACAGATATAGAGGAAAAGCAAATCTGGTGGTGGGGGTGGGGTGGCAGAAGGGAGAGACTGAACAAAAGGCAGAGGCAGAAAAGCAGAAGGCATGTATTATAGATTGCTTGCAAAAAAATGGCTAATTCTTCGTTGGATTGTCCCTTCACAATCCAACTTTGCAGGTCCTTCCATCAAGAGGTGGATGGAAAATTTTGTGATTTGCTTTTATCAATAGAATGTGGCACAAGTGATGGTGCTCTAGTTCTAAGCTGTGGGCTCAAGAGGACTTGAACACTTTCATTCTCTCAGAACCCTGCCTGACTGCCATGTCAACAAGCCTGAGCTGACTTGTTGGAGGTTGAGAGTCATGTGGAATGGAGAATAGCCAGCTTAGCTGAGGCCATCTTAAGCAACCAGTCCCCAGCTGACCCGGCAACTGACCACAGCACTAGAGCAGGCCCAGCTGAGCCCAGCACAAATAATGGTGCACAGAATTATGTGCTAAATAAATGGTGCTGTTTTTAGCCATTTAGATTTTGGCTGGTTTGTTACACAGCAAAAAAACTATCTGATACAACATGTTTGGAGGGCAGCAAAGGACAGTTTGAGCAGAGGTTAGTAGAAAATTAGACTGAAGAGTAGGTTAGGACCAGATAAACTCCAGGACAAAGAGGTTAGGCTTTTGGAATTTTATGGAGCGCTCACAAAATGCTGGTCTTCAGTTCAGTGTAGAGCAATTCTTCACCTGCATGCTTTACCCTCAAGACCCAACACGAAATCCCAGATAAACCGGCTGAAATCCCTAAGAAGCTCCAATAGGCTAACACCACAGTGGGGCTACAGAGCTGGAATCTGGGTGCCCTGCAGAAAAGATAATGGCCTGATGACCGTCCTCTGCATCAGCAGTGGGATTTGTAACTGATCAGCCATCCTTTCTTCGGAGAGATGATGAGAGAGCTCAGAATCCCACTTAGGTGTCTTCTCTAGTCATTCCAACATGCAGGAGTTCTGGGGGGAGGCACCAGCGTATATTCTCCAAGGGGGATCCTCTGGGCAGGCCCATCCTCGCTTGCCTTTCTTCACTGACCACAACCATTTCCACCTACGAGCCCAAGAATGCTCCGCCCCTCACCACTTCATCTCTCTTGGGATATGATGGGGCACGGTTGCTCACCTTCCTCAGTGAGACAGGCTGCCTGCTTTACAGCGGTGGGGGCAGGTGAAGTCAGTGAAACGAGGCCTCTGCCCACCCACAGGAGGAGCCCAGTAGCTCTCTATATCTGTCCTTCCTGCCTCCTTCAATACATCCTTCATTCCAAATCCCCCCTCCTCCACTTTTCTCTCCTGCCTTCCCTTCTTCCCTCTCCTCTCCTCCTTCACCTCAAACACTTTGTTCATTCATTTCGTTCCTTTCCTTCTATCCTCCTTCCTTCCCCCTTCTTTCTACTCTCTTTCCCTCCTTCCCTCTTTTCATTGAAAATCTGTCATTCTAAAGTTTTTAACCTCTTCCTTTCTGTCTTCCCTCCCCCTCCCTTCTACTCTTCCTCCCTCCCTCCCTTCTATTTTTCCCCCCAACAACTAGGTACTGAGGATGTACACTGGGCTATGTCCTGACTGTGTGTGGGAGTCCAAGAGGGGAAGGAGATGGAAAAGGGCCATAAGGCTAGTCTCCAGCAGCCATTATCCCTTTATTGAATTAAAACTAAGTTTCCGTCCCTTCTCTTATTTTGCGAATCTCATAAAAACGGGTGGGTTTTCATCGAATTTGAAGAGTGTGTGTAGGATGATGGCCTGACTTAAGGTCACATGGCATTCAAGAAGTTCACGTGGGGTCTCGGAGCACCCCAAAGAGCAGCTACAGCCAGAATGACCTTCACAGTTCTGTGTTCAGCACTCTGTGGGGAGTGGCCACAGGATTAAATTTCTCTGCTGAGAGGGAAAGTCACCCCAGAGGATGCGGGGAAGTCACATAGGAGACAGGGGGTGAGGGCAGGAATCAGGATGATGTAGGTTCATGGGGACCTGTGTCAGGAAAAGGGTGTTTTGATGAGCTGATTTGGCCTTGAAGGACGGGTGGACTTGGGTAGATGGAGAGAAGGAAGAACTGCATGGACATGTGCTAAAATTAGGAATGTGGATGGTATCTTATGGGCAAGGACTGAAGGGGTCAATTAGGAGTAGACTGAGAAGCTAGTGCTTCCAAGACAAGGTGATGTCAGAGGTCCTCCCTTGAAGGGAAGTACAAGGCAGGAGTGATAATCCCATTGCTTGGGTTTAGTCCCTGGCTCTACCACTTACTGCTGTGTGACCTTTGGCAAGGTCCTAAACCTCTCTGTGCCTTAGTTTTCTTTTCTGAAAAATAAGATGATAGTAATAGAGTCATTGTGAAGGTTAAATGAGTTAATACTATGTGCATTGTCTAGAAAAGTGTCTGGTGCTTTGTGAACCCCTGATGAAGTTGACAATTATTGTAAATGTATCACCGACTCAATGATTTTTAGAACTAGGGGCACAAAGAGGGAGAAGGGGACAAAAACACAAAGGCCCTCAGAGTGTCTTTATTCCAGCTTCCTCATTTTGTCTAAGTTAGTGCACAAAGGTTATGCACCTACACGTTGGTAGACCCAGATGTCCAATCCATGACTTTAAGCCCAGCTCTTCCTCTGTCCTTTTTGGGGTAGTAAGAGTGAAAAGGCCTTATAAAGAAGGAGTACTTGTACTTGGTGACATTGAAAATCTCTGAAAAAACAGACAGGGCTAGAAGCTAACATCATAGCCAATACTCATTGGCTGCTTGAGGGTCCATTTTAAGAACTTTACATGTATTAACTCATTTAAACCTCAAAATAATGAGGTGGGCACTGTTTTTTCCCCATTTTTATAGATGAGGCCCCTGGGTCACAGAAAGGTTCAGAAAATTATCCATCCAAGAGTGGTAGAACAGGGATTTGGGCCCAAAGAGTCTAACTCCAGAATCCCCTCACTTAGCACGAACTATAACTTCTCCAGACAAGAAGATGAGCTGGTTTCATGGGGGATGGGAGAGGGGTCCTAGGGAGCAGAGAAGAGACCCACTCAACATCTATGTACCCTGCAGGAATTTTGAATCCCCACAATATTCAAGTCATATAGTATTAAACTATATAAGGAATCACATTGCATCACTCTCAAAATATTTCCAAAGTATAAAGGGGAGTACCAAGCTGCATTCTTAGGAACAAGTGTAGCATTATCCATTTAGCCTTGAGGCATCTCTGACAAAGATGAGATAAGGAAATGAAACAAAACTTCTCATGATCCCTAAAAGGGCTCTTCCCAATGTCACCAACTCCCAATTTTCCTTCACAAATTGAGAAATTTCATAAAGTTAAGGTCACGAGCATCGGTAGCTTGAGCAAGTACCTCACCTGGGACTATCATTCCCTTTTAACATAAGGACTTGCCTGCAATCTCATTTCTTTTAGACTGAACCCACTTCCGGTCCCAGTACACGCTTGTGGATGGGGGCTAAGTTGCATGCATGATTGGAAAGGAGCTCTGTGGGTAACTTCTGGAGAGCATCCAGGGAATCTTGATTCCTGGATGCTGATGCCCTCTTTTCCATCCCCACTCAGGCTCCACGGGGGCCCAGAGGCTTCATTCTTTTGCAAGGTGAGCCTGGGTTGTGTCTCCCTTCAGTGTGGGTTAGAGGTCTCCTCATACAGAGGTCTGCAAGGCCATTTTTAAGTTCAAAATCTGGATTATTTTCTCTACCCAGAGGCCTGGAGTTCAAGGGAAAGGGTGGCTGTTTCTGAAGGAATTTAGATAGGAGGCTCTTAGAATAAACATCTTGGCATTCACTCCATGACCCCTATTTACTTCAAAGGGCTGTTAAGTACAGCCAGGGCCTAGTGCTGCGGGCAGAACCAGTGTCTGCAACCTTCACTTGGTGTCTGCTGTGTCGGCATCTGGGCCTAACACACACCCCAACTTTGGTGGCCTGCTCCACATCCCTTCTCCAATATTCCAGCCATAGGGCCTGTCCATTGTGACACACCTTCATGCCATTCATTTATCAGTCTCTGGCTTGTCTGAGGAGGCTGGGAAGACCAGTAGTTAGTACCAGGCCTGAAAAAATATCTCAGGATCCATGATTAGAGAAAAGCTTGGACCCCAGAAACCAGTCTTAACTGTTGATCACCTCTCCTCAGGAACTGGATGAATGCAAAACATCAAAAACCACCTAAAACTGAAAAATAAGAAACCTGGCCCTTTTCACTAGGGCTTTCTTCAAAGAAGCCGGTCACTGCCAGAGCTCTGACAGGTAGGGAGTAATCACCTGACATTTCACTTCAGAGGATGCTTCACATGGACTGTTCACATCTCATCTACAGCAGCTCCAAACTCACAGTGGACCCAATAGCAAAATCTTGCTGGCTCTTAAGAAAGACCATTTTAGCAGTTCCCCTGAGGTGGGGAGAGAAGGGCTTAGCCATGGAATTAACCTCTAATAGGCAGAAACAAATTTGTAGGACATTGTGTGAGGGGAAGGTTCTGGTCAAAACAAAAACTCTTTTCTGAGGTAGTATCTTACCACCAAACCATTGTTTTTCTCCCCTCATTTATTACTAAATATTTTTTCCTATATGACACATGTGGTTGTTATTGGTAATAAGTATAGATACCTCTGACCTTGCCCTACTCAAGGAATATTTCTAGAGCCTCCAAAACACTGTTTTGGGGGAATATAGTTCCTCTAATGCCAATATTATCATTTTAAAAAGAGAATTAAGAGCTAGATGTTAATGACTTTCCTAGATTTTTGGACCCAAGTGATTTTAAAAAAAATTTCAATATTTACTAAGAATTACATGAACACAGTGAAATTGAAATTACTTAGGATTTTAGAAAAATGTAAAGTTTGAGTGTGGGTATTTTATCATTTTTATGGTTAATTTTGTTGCTTTTATATTCATAGATACGGACTCCTGGATATTTTGCAGTATCCCCAAATTTGATATATGTTTAAAATGAAAGTCTGAAAACTATACTCTAATATTTAAGTAGATAAATAGAAATATTTTAAAGACAAAATCTTTCAGCTAAAAAGCATAGTTTAAGACAAACTCAAAGTGAAAATCCTTCACAAAATGTCTCAAAGTTTGGGGGTGGGGTGGGAGGACCTATGATTTAAATTGAAGCAAAGATAAAGATGAAAACCTAGACTTATACAACTTAACCCCCAAGAACCAAGTGATTCTTAAAATTTCAAACTACAATTCTTCAATGGGATCACTTCTTGACTCTTACCGGCAATGACATTAAGGCAATCCTGTTTGAAAATCCAATTTGAAGCTAAATTATAGGGATTTGGTACAGCAAGTCAGGAGCTGAGACACGTTTCATTAGATCATAGGCTTGTTAGGCTCCGAAGAATACATAGTTTATCTGGCTTTTTATCATCATCTCACCAAATCCTTCCAGATGGGTGTGTATCTGACTGTTTCACTTTTAAATCCTCAGGCAACAACACATACAGACACTTTCTCAAGCACCCTCCTGTCTCTTGCTCTCCTTCCCTGTCTTGAAAAATACCCTGGGTTTCCTAGGTTTTTGCATCTTGCTGTTTTGGGCCAGTGTGTCTCTGAATAGGCTACTGGGCCTCTGCCAACGACTCTCTAATTTGTGCTGCCATCTAGTGGTCAGTTCAGAAACTGCAAGGTAACAAGACCGGGCAGAGAGAAGAGGGGGAGGGGAAGAGAAAGCGAGGAGAGGAAGAGGAAGAGGATGAATGAGGAATGATGCACCCTTCTGGGTCCGAAAGTGTGTGTGCATAATGAGGATTTTAAAAGGCAAAAGAATGAGCAGCTTTTGCTGTATGCTGACTAATGTAAATAATAATAATTTTCACCATGGCTCAGTATCAACCCTAAATGAACAGAAGTTACATAGACAAGAACAAATACACATTAAAAATACTCCAATTGACTTGACCCTAGGACAGAGAGTATGGTAGAGACCCCTAGTGAGCTAGTCCTTACCTTGGGCTAGTCACAGGCCTTTGTTTAAAGTGTCTATCAGTTGAAGGAACTCTTAGGGGCAAATGTGACATCTAACAAATTTGACAATGTTTCAAGGATCTGCCTGCTTCAGTTTAAGCAGGTGCCTTTGGTTCAGTATACAGAGTTATGCTTGGTTAAAAATTCTGAAGCTCAGAACTGCTGCTAGAGTAATCACAAAACCACAAGCTGACAAAGCCATATAGCCTGGATAAGGAAGTCCCTAAATTTGAGATCTCCTGTTCCGACTGCCTCGACAGTCACGGAACACATTTAATCTTTTGCCAAATTTAGTTGACTTGTGTGAGACTGTGGGCATTCCCTATGTTTTTAACAGGCCAGTGGAGGAAGGAATGAAAACAATGGTTTGAGCTCTGAAGAAAGTAGTGCTTATCGACCGGTAAAGACCATTTAAAGCTCTGAACATTGCATGCATCTGTGCATCTCATGGCAGGGCAAGTGGCCAAAATGAAATCTGTTGTTTTAAGTCCTAAGTTTTCAGTGACAGGGCTGTTGAATACTGCACTCCCTGGTTTGTCTAACTGGTTTACCAGGAGTCTGAGCTCTTGGTCCCACTGGCCACAGTGGGTAAGGAATTGGGAATTTCAGATAAGTTTTGAGGCCACCAGCCTGTGCTGGCTTGGACCAGCTGCACCCTCCTCAGGAGAACCAAGCCCACTTTCACACTGTCTCTCCTGGCCAGGTGTAGCCTAGTCTGAGATCTTTGTCAGGATTCTGATGATACTCTCATGTAATGGAGCAGAGATAACTGGCTCCTTTCTCCTTCAAGCTTGGGTGTGCATATTTGATTTTCCTTTTCTCCTTCCCTTCCCTCCTCTTTTAAGTTTCTTTCAAACATCTATTGACCCTTGTGTTATAGTCACAAACTCCTGGATGATTCTGGGTTTGGAATGACTGGGCAGAGTTCACTTAGTCTAATCACATCAGATCTGAATTTTTAATGCCCATAGATAAGAGATTAGATGAGAAGATTTGACCTACAGCTTTTTCAAAATAGTGGAGAAAACGATTTTTCACGGAAAAGCTTTTAAAAGTATCTCTTTGATCCTACCACTATCTTGATTAAAACTCTTAAAACCCACAGCTCGTAGCCCAGGGTCAACCTCCTTACCACCTGACCTCTGTTTACTGTTATCATCCCCGTTGTGTTTTACGTGCCAGGAAAACAAACTACATACAGCTTTCCTAATATCTCTTTATTATTTCTGTGGCTTGGTATACATTATTCCCTCTTTCTGAAAGGTAAACTGTCCCCCTCTCCCAAGATTGATATTCATTCTATAAGTCTTACTAGATACTACCCTGCCTTGCAGGGCTAATGATCCCTCTCCTTTGTACTCATATTTGTGAACACCGCTGGCATCGCCTTTTTATTTTAACGTAAGTACTCATCACGTGAGTCCCCTCCCGTTTTGGCCCGTCCTCGGCTATGAACCCACTGTAGCCAAGCCATGCGCTCAATCAAAGTGCAGTGAAGAGAAGCTCTCACAGATTCGGAGAAGACCCAGATACTGCATCCCCAGAATGTTCAGGTTTTCAACAGACTCAAGGAGTTCCTCTCTTACCTTCTTTCCAGCTATGAAACCTCCACAGGCTCCGAAGCTTTTGGTGAATGTGCCCATCAACACGTCAACATCTCCAGGGTCCATTCCAAAGTACTCCACGACCCCTCGACCAGTGGGGCCGATGGCTCCAATGCTGTGAGCCTCATCTATGTAGAGGTAAGCCTTGTATTTCTTCTTCAGAGCCACAATCTGGGGCAGACACACGATGGAACCTTCCATGCTAGACCACAAGGAAAAATGCTGGTAACTATCACAGCCCCTCCTGGACACTTTATTTCAGACAGCCTGCCCAGGCAGAGGTGAGAGGGACATGCATTTCCTATCTTCTGAAGGCATCTTTGATCTAGCTAAGGCAACCTTCTCAATCTTAGAAAGATTACTCTGGCCTAACTCTGCTACTTGAAAATAAAAATTACATTCAGCGAATCTGAATGGTTTGAGATGTTATAGCCAATTCCCAAGTAAACAATGAGCTCACTGTATTGTTGATCCAATTTATTTGTAAAGCTAATTAGTATAACTAGACTGACCATTTTGGTTTGTGGGTATTTTGGTAGATTGAGTTATATTAATCTATGGTGATTCACCTTTATAGGCCTGCCAATTCTGTTTGGCCAGTTCATTCTGAAATAAACACTTGCTTGAATTGCTAAAGACTAAAAGATGGAATTAAAAACACTTGCAAAAACTTACTTTTATCTAGTGTTAATTAAAGGCCAGGGGTTCTTAACCTTTTTTGTTCCACGGACCCCTTTGCCAGTCAGGTGAAAATCACAGACCCCTTACTAAGTCCACACTATACTGTGTATTATTTAATAAATACATCACACCTGCACCAACATGTCCCCACAAAATAATGTTTTTTTTTGAATTCCAATTCAGGCTCACGGATCCCTGCTTAAGAACTCCTGCCTTAGGCCCTCCTGTTCAGTGCTCACTGGAAGTACAAAGCTCATTGGACAGCTGGTAGTGTTGCCTCTTTCTGCTCCTTTAGGGGAGAGGTTCTCCAATTTGAGGAGTGTCAGAACCCCCGGCAGAGCTTGTCAAAACACAGGCCCCTGGGTCCCTGCTCCTGAGAGTTTTTGATCCAGTAGGTCTGTGGGATGGGCTGAGCATTTGCATTTCTAGCCAGTTAGAGATGTTGCTGATTGGGGACACTACTTTGAGAACCACTGGTCTATATGAACCCTTTGGTTACCCCTAAGTGCTTTAGTTTTCATGGTATTGTAAATTGCAAAAACACTTCAAGTCCTCCCGCAAAGGGGAAAGTATGAAGTAAATAAGTCAAATCAAAATGTCATATTGGTGCGGCCCCTCTGGCACTCAATGGATGTAAAACAACTTTTGAGTTGACTCAGTTCTCAGAACACTTTGTAAGCTGTGTTTGTCTACACTGCACAGTTTTGACTGCACTGCCAGTGGGTTCTAGGAAAACACACAGACTCACATGCACACAAAGGAGCGAGTCAAACAATTCAAACAACCTGTCAATTTAATTCAAGAACTGATCAACTGAATCAGTGAGTTGAATGTCTCCCCTCTTCCTAATTAATTTACTGATTAGATTAAAGTCAATGTATTAAATAATATGTTTGTTAGGCTGATTCCATCAAAACCATCCAGCTGGTTGCAAACACGACCATTGAATGTAGCATTTGCAATTTTCACAAGCTCATTTTGGATGGCTGACTTCATTTTCGAAAGACTTCAAGACCCAAGAGAGTCTTCTTCTCTTAGGTAAGTTTGTGAGTTAATTGCAAGATTTCCTTAGATTAATTGCTTGTTAAAGTCACTTCCATTGGGGGGACAGCACAGCTTCCTGGCCTTAGATGGTGCTACACCACTCACTGTGAACTTGGGTGACTTACGTGGCATCCTGTGCCTCAGTTTCCTCATATGTAAAATAAGGATGATGACGGGGGGTGCCTGATACATACCGAGCCCTCTGACCACGGCTGCTGTTCTTAGGAGGAAGTGGCTGCGGGGAAGCCCCAGATGAGAAATTGGAAGCCCTGGACAGTGCCCTGTGTTGAATCTACTGGTAATGACCCACGTGAGTGTCACTGCAGGTGTCATACATAATAAATGGCGTTCTGCCCTCAGAACCAGAATTTTCTCCTCATCTTTAAAATGTTATAAGTTGGCAGTATGAATATGCTGAAAACCCAACCCGTCACAAATAGCCATCCTTTGTTCTGGAACTGGATTTGGCAGGAGCCAAAGTTAACATTGAGCAGGGTTTGCAGACGCTCGGGCCAGCTCATTAGGCAGCCCTCGGTGGGGCCAACCCAGCGGCATGAGGGGTCTACCCCTCCTGGTCCGTATGTCTTCCCCTAAGATTAATGATGCTTCCATCCTGCTCACTTCTGGAGTCACTGCAGGGCACATGGAGAGTCCTAGGGAGAACGTAGCTTTTATGAAGAGTCCTAGTCACGTGCACCAAGTTTTCATTTTCCCAGTTTGACCAAATTTGAATCGAACCTTTTCCTATAAGGTGATGTTGAGTTCGGTGTGGACCTTGAAAGGCTATCTGTGAATCGCTGTCAGAAAAACACAGTGCCAAAAACGATAAAGGAAACAAGAACAGCTTTTTATTCTTTCCTCCTGGATAGAAGGTTGTGTTTTTCTTTTGATTCTAAGAGAAGAAAAACAACTAAATACAACTGTGGGTACAGATAATTCCACCAGTTTAATTTGAAGTTCTGTGCAGGGGCTTGAATTATTCTTAAACTAGCAAGCCAGTGAATAATTCTTTATATCTTTTCTATTACATAATGTGTTAGCTAAGTGACAGGACTCCTTTTTATAATCTCCCTCTCACCACCTTCACCTCCACACATAAACCATATTACCCACTGGCAGGATTTGGAATTAAAGCACTGGTCTGCCAACTTACATGGTGGAAAAATCTCCTAGGTGGGCCCAAGTTATCACACAAGACAAGAAAAGAAGGTGGGAAGGGAGAAAAAAAGAAGCTAAGACTAATTAAAAATAGTCACTATTTTCTTATTCTTTGTCTTTGTTTCAACTAAGCAGATACAGGGTAGAGTTTACCACTGAAGTTCTTATCCTTAACTTACATTATTTAGGGGAAAACAGCTTATATTCTTAGAGTAAATGGCATCTGAGAATCCAGCATATATTTATATATGTAGATTTTGGAAGGGCTGGATATTTTTTCTTGATTCATCTTATTTGGAAAGTTTGGGCTCCAGCTATACTAGTTAATGTTCTAGGTCATTTGGGAAACCCTGTCTCAATATATTTTCAAGTAATTTTGAGATTTCTCAACCATGAAAGGCAAGAGATCTAGACTTCTCAGACACAAAACTAGAAAAGTGTGACCTCAAAATAATACTTAAAGGAAAATACAGAGCAGAACACTAAAATAATAGTACTGTGCCTCTGAACAGTAAATCACGGAATGGTGGAATTTTCAACTTTAAGTTTCAATGCCCCTATTTCACTGACGAAGAGCCTGAGGGGGTGAGTGGCTAAAGTCACGCGGATGCCTGCACTGTTCCTGGCTTCTTTCCTTGGATGTGGACCCATGGGCTGCCCCTCGAGCTTTGCTGGGGCCTCAGTCCTGCAGAGCCACTGGATCCCAATCCCAGCTCTGCTTTCTCTCAGTATGTTTCCTGGGGCAAGTTATCTGGGCTTCCAGCCCCAGTTTCTTCATCTCTACAATAACCATGGGGTTCCTGGAAGCTTATTCAAGACTGCTTATGTAGAAAGTGTTTAGCAAGGACCCATGGCAAATGCGAGCTCCTGCCTCTGACAACTGTCCTCGGGTGGATGAAGAGCAAGCAGCTCTGCTACGCAGGTGGCTTATTGTTTCCTGAGCCGCAACATCTGGGCTTCCTATGGGTCAGGCCCTCTGCCAAGCACGAGCTTACGTGATCCCATTTAATATTTACATGAGAACACGATGAAAGGCACATGGCTGTGGGATTTGAACCTGCATCCCAGGCCTGCCTCCCGAGTGCCTCTAAGTACTACATATAAATAATGACTCTTAGATCTTCTACACATGGTGATATTATTAGGAGTATGATTGTGAGTTTTACTATTGTTGCTTTTGTGGATTTACTCTGACTTTCCAGACTTGGTACATAGCCTTCTTCTGCCTTGACAGCTGCCTGAACCTTTCTTATTTAGCCCACTGCTCTCTTCTGGAGTTATGAAAAATTGATCTATGTGGGCTTTTGGTACTCTGCCTATGTTGGCCGATCACAGATAAGAGATGAAAAATATCTGGCAGAGAAAATCTAAAGGGGGTTTTGGGTCTTTAATATGCCTCTAAAAAGTAGGAATACAATTGTGAGCTACTGATTTCACCTTTCTAATCCTGACCCCTTGGAAAATCGCACAGGAAATAATTTCATTTTCTGGCAGTAGTAGTGAATTAGGAAATATGCACAAATGCTAGTCCTCTGAGGTTTATGGCTCTGGAAGTCCACTCCAGTCTAGTCTTATTTTATAGATGAGGAAACTGGGGTCCCAGAAGGTTCTAAGGCCTGCCTAGGACAGAAAGACATATGCTGCTGTCTATGAATGATGCCTTTTATGTCATGCTGTCTTTTAAAAGCAAGATTCCTGAGCAGGGGAGGTTAAGAGGAAGGTCTTTGTGAAGGAAGTTCGCGGGAAGTACAAGTCCCAGGTTGATTGAGCCATTGTAGTGGATGGCCTCCAAAGACGGCTTCTTGCGATTCTCCCCATCCCAGTCCACACAAACTGTTCCTCCCATCACAGGCTCTATGCCCTCTCCTTGAACCTGGGCCGGCCTGTGGCTGGTGTGGACTCACTGAGCGTGGCAGACGTGATGCTGTCCCAGATCTGGGCTAGCCTGTAAGAGCTGGGCAGCTTTTTTCTTTCGCTGTCTTGGAAGCCAGCCTCCATGCTGTAAGGAAGCCTTGGCTCGACAGCTGCATGAGGAGAGGCTGAATAAAGAGATGGCTACCTGGAAGAGGACAAAGCATCCCCACGGACAGCCAGCACCAAGGAACTAGATGTGAGCCAGCCCCTTGTGGATGTTCCAGCCCTCCCCAAACTCCCAGCTCAGTGTAGCCACCTACGTGACCCCTGGCTAACACCACAGGGGGCAGAACTGCCGAGTGGTCCAGGCACCCCCAGCGCCATGAAAAATAACACACCATTGCCGCCTAAGCCTGTGGGGTGCCTGTTACCTGGCAGCGGATGGCTTTACGGCCCCCACTGCCAGTGCGGCCCAAGCGTGGTTGGGAGCCGTGCAGGCTGTGGGGTGGGACGTGCAGGCCTGATTCTCCTGTCCTCCTGAGCTCATGGTGCGTCCCCACCAGGCAGAACCGCCAACAAGCCCTGCAGCATAGCTGGTGGGAATATTTGACAGTAAAATGCCCATGGCCCTCGTCATTTCAGCCGTGATCCGAGTAACTCTCCTTCAGTGGAGCCCAGTTCTGCGTATGCGCGTTTGGACTCTGTTTATCCTGACTGCAGGAGCAGCTGCCCTTCCTTCCCCCAGCTGGCCCGCCCCCAGCTCAGCCAGGCTGAGGGACAGGGCTTCCGATGCGGGCTTTGGCTTGGTCACACAAGGAGAAAGAGGCTCGCATGACGTTATGGCAGGCCCAGAGTCAACATGCAATTATTTTCCCTAAAAGTAGCAAGTTCAGGGCCAGCAGGTAGTGAATTATTCTAGACCAGAGTTTCCTAACCCCAGCACTGGTAACTCTTCTTCATGGGAGGTTGCCCTGTGCATTAGAGGAGGTTTGGCCTCATCCTGGCCTCTTCCCACCAGATCCCAGCAGGACCCCACTCCAGTAGGAAATGAAAACCACCCCCGGTTGAGAACCACTGTTTTAGAGTGATCTCTAAGATTTCATAAAAAGGACACACTCTCAGGGCTGTCCTTAGCAGGTATTAATGATTATGCAGAGAGCGGGCTACCAGGAACTCAAAAACACCAGCTGTGCAGCCCCGCCTAGCACTGGGACACCTGGAATACCAGCCATTGGGCTGTGAATACGGGAGTTCAAATGAAAAATAAAATATCTCATGCTTATTAGCTTTGCTGTTGTTATTTTAAATTTGAGGGATGTCATTTCTTTTTACCAAAAGGGATGGAGGCACAGTCCCTCTGCTGCTTGGTATTTATTCACATAGCGGAAATGATGTGAGTTCAGGGACCCACTGGATTAGCTGGCTAAAAGAAGCTGCTTTTGCAGCCATACTTCTCAGAGCTGAGAAATTAAACAAGCCTTCATTTTCCTCCTTGGAATATTTTCTCACTTTTCTATAATTCTCTCGGAAGAAACATTTGCCTTGATTCCTCTAACATCAGGATTGGTTGAATATTGATTTAGGAGCGAGCACCGTGAGCTAATGTTTCCTTGGCTCTTGCACAAGGACACCCAGTAGAAGTGCACTTTGGATGCACTTTCCATAATGGTAATCACTATCATTTCAGGAATGATAATCGACTCAAACGGAATGAAGCAAATTCAGTCATGGCTGCGATATAATAGGGCGGCTCTTCATGGCGTCATGACTGTCTCGTCCACTCAGCTTAATTAAAAGGGCCAGGAAAACCCAGTACTGAAGACACCTCCGGAGGCTAAGACTCCCTCCACCTCACCCCCCCGTTCGACTGCCTTACAGGCTAGTCCCGCTTTTTGAGGGTGCCTCCTGCACTCTGATGTCTTCTCACCACCTCTGCCTGCTCCAGAATTTCAGAGCTCTCTGGGGGCTGGCCAGTCCCCATGACAGTACTCCTTGCCTTGACACCTAGCAGATGCCCCGACTGGCCGGTGCACCCATCTGGAGCACCGCGATGTTGAGCAGGCCACCCCCCAAAGGCCCTGGAAACTCTGGAGCAGCCAGAGGTAGTACAAAAAGTCACTGCAAGCTGGCAGTGCCCGTGAGGGCACGTCTGAGGATGTCTCCCCCAGCTTGCCAGGCTCTGGGGCTCTCTGCCCACGAGCCGACAGCTTATGTGGGTAAATCCCCCTCAGATCCCTTCTCAGTACCTGTCTCTAACTCATTTCTCCACTGAGCTAGGGGAGGTCAGCCCTTCTCCATTTTGTGGTTCTCTGGGTATTGAAATATCTCTGGTCATACCTGTAGATGCCTTCCACCAGGATGAGAATCTTTCTCCAAGCTCTGCGGTATCGAGGCTGGCCGTAGATGACAGCATCTCTCAGGAGCTTCTCTAGGCTTTTCATGTCTTAAATAATATCAAAAAAGAAACTGAATTATGAGAAGGTCTGTCTTTTTTTTTCTTCTCTTTTCTTCCCTATTTTCCTTCTCCTGAAGGCTTCAGATCTTTAGGCTCAGGCTCAGACCAGAACTTTCACAGAGAAGCAGAAGACACCTGATTCAGGGCACACCTGGAGAGAGAGCATGCTCTATTTTATTTATCTTTTTAAATGGAATTCTGGCAAGATGAATAGTTGGCATTTACTGGTAGGCAGAGGTGTACGGTTTCACGGGCTCCTAAAAGGCTCTCCCTCTCCTGCCCATGGAGATTGATACCCTGCATTAGACATGCATCTCTTGGGTGCTGCCTTGGTTGCCAGGTTAAAATGAACTCTGGGAGCTATAATTAACCAGCACTCGCCAGTTGTGGAGACGTGAGTGTGTGGAGGTCAGTGGAGTTTGCATGGGTCAGGGCTGCTGGCAGCAGTCTCACTTCCACGCAGGGATTTGCCTTTCGACAGCCCCCAACCTCAGAGGTTTCAAACCTTTAAGGAAGTGGGACAATTATCGTTCCTTTGCAAAATATTTGGTGACCTCTGGACTCAATAATAGTAGCTCACAATTATTAAGCTCTTCCTGTGTGCCAGGCGCATTCTTTGTAATCATTTATTTCATCCTCACGGCAACCCTGTGGAGGAGGCAGCGGTAGTATCTACATTTGCGTATTCAGGGAACTGAGGCATAGAGCCTTTGGTAAATTGCCTGAGGTCTACAATCATAAACAGCAGATCTGGGATCTGAACCCATGCAGTCTTGGACTGTGGCCCACATTTGCAACTACTACCTTTTACTTGCCTCGTGAGAGACATTTTCCCTTCTTCTCAAACTCCTTGATTATGTAGAACAAGGAAAGATGAATGTCCGGCAAAATATTCTGGTTATCTTTTAATGTTAAATCTAATTAGTAGTGACTTTTAGTTTATCTAGATGATTTATAGATAACTGGGCTTGAGTTGAGAGACCTTTTGGTCTTGAGAACATTTGGAAGGATTGCCTACCAACCCAGCTGTGTTTCTTGTTTTGTTTCAAATCTCTAAAAGCTAGAGAGAAAGAAAGAAGGCAGCGCTTCATGTGCATGTTTTTATAGACTCATTACATTTTCACTAGACTTCTTTGCACCTCCTAAGCTTTATATTCTTGAGGACCTGAAGCTGAATTACTTTAGGTCTGGAATCCAGTCCTAATTTGAAAACTTGGGGATGCAAATGAGCTTTTGGCTTGATTGTCATCTAATGTTCACTAGGCATTAGAAATGCCATTTAAGATGCTCACAAAAGGAGAAATCTAGCAAAGATAAGTCTAAAACTGCAGTCAGTATTGTTTTTTTTTTTCATTTAAACATTTATTGAAGTATATCATTCACACATGAACATACGTAAACAATAAGTGTATAGAAAAGCTGTGAACTTACAAAACAAACATGCATATCATCATACAGGGCTCCCACACATCACCCCACCACCAACATCTTGCATTGTTGTGAAACTTTTGTTACAAACTATGAAAGAGCATCATCAAAATGTTACTACTAACTATAGCCCATATCTTATATTTGGTGTATTTCCCCCAACCCACTCGATTATTAACCCCCTGTACTAGTATTATATATTTGTTATAGTTTGAGAGTATGCTCTCATATTTGTCCTGTTAACCACAGTCCATCTTCCACCACTGGATTCCCTGTGTTATACAGTCCCGTGCTTTGTACAATCCATTTAAAGTGTATACTCAGCGGCTCTCATTTTCATCACAGAGTTGTGCTGTCATCACCTCAGTCAATTTTAGAATGTTTTCATTACTCCAAAAGGAAAAATCCCATGCCCCCTTATATCCCCTATTGTTGTCCCTTAGAATTGATATAATGTCTTCTTTGCCACTAATGCACAAATATTACAATATTACTGTTAACTATCGCCCATAAATTATATTAGTTGTAATTTTCCCATGTATCACCATATCCTTAACACTTTGTAAAAGAAGAACATTCTGATATTTATACCACTAACCACGATCTTCATCCACCACCAAAATCACTATGTTATACAGTCCCTAGATTATTCTCTAGCTTCCTTTCAATTTACATTTACATCCACAGACTACCCCTTTCAGCTATAATCACATTTGTAAATCAGCAGTGTTAGTTACATTCACTATAATGTGTTACCATCAAATCTATTCATTTCCACACTTTTACAATAAACCTCGTTAAAAATTCTACATACATTAAGCATCAGCTCCCACTCTTAACTCACATTCTATCTCCCAGTAACCTATACTATAGAGTTTACGTCCATGAGTTTATTCTTCATATTTAGTTCATATTAGTGATACCATATAATATTTTCTTTTGTTTCTGGCTTATTTGACTCAACATAATATTCTCAAGGTTCATCCACGTTGTCATATGCATCCCAATTTCATTTCTTCTTACAGCTTATTAATAGTATTCCATTGTATGTATGTAACACATTTCATTTATCCATTCATTGGTTGATGGACATTTGGGCTGTTTCTATATTTTAGCAATTGTGAATTACGCTGTTGTGAACATCGGTGTTCAAATGTCGGTTTGGGTTCTGATTTCACTTCTTCTGAATATATTCCTAGTAACAGGATTGCTGGATCATAAGGCAGTTCTATATTCAGCTTCTTGAAATACCGCCAAACTGTTTGAACAGTGGCTGCACCATTCTATATTCCCACCAACAGTGAAGAAGTGTTCTTATTTCTCCACATCCTCTCCAACATTTGTAGTACTTTTTTTTTTTTTTTTAAATAATGGTGTGAAATGGTATCTTATTGTAGTTTTGATCTACATTTCCCTAATAGCTAGTGACATTGAATATTTTTTCATGTGCTTTTTGGCCATTTGTAGTTCCTCTTTGGAAAAGCATCCATTCAAATCCTTTGCCTATTTTTAAATTGGGTTTCTCGTCTTTTTATTGTTTAATTGTATGATCTTTTAAATAATATAGAAACCAAACCCTTATCAGATATGTGGATTCCAAATATTTTCTCCCATTGAGTATGCTGCCTTTCTGCTTTCTTGACAAAGTCTTTTGAAGAACAAAAGTATTTAATTTTGAGGATGTCCCATTTATCTATTTTTGCTTTTTTTGCTCATGCTTTGGATGTAAGGTTTAAGAAACTGCTGCCTACAAGATCTTGAAGATGTTTTCCTACATTTTCTCCTAGGAGTTTTACGGTTGTAGCTTTAATATTTAGGTCTTTGATCCATTTTGAGTTAATTTTTGTATAAGATGTGAGATAGGGGTCCTTTTTCTTTCTTTGGGATCTGGATATCCAATTCTCCCAGAAGCATTTGTTGAATGGACTGTTCTGGCCCAGCTGGATGGGTTTGACTGCCTTGTCAAAAATCACTTGTGAGGGTTTGTTTCTGAGTTCTTGCTTTTGTTTCATTGGTCAATCTGTCTGTCTTTATGCCAGTACCATGCTGTTTTTACCACTCTAGCTAAGAATATGCTTTAAAGTCAGGAAGTGAGAGTCCTCCAGCTTCGTTCTTCTTTTTAAAGACATTTTTGGCTATTTGGGGCCCTTCACCCTTCCAAATAAATTTGATAATTGGCCTTTCCATTTCTACAAAAAAGGCTGGTGGCATTTTTAGTCAACATTAGTTTTGACTATGGCAGACAAAGTTCTCAAGAAGCAGATGGTCACTGGATTATGGCTAGTCTTGGCTCATGCCAGCCCAAATCCTTGGTCTCAATGGCCAGTGTCTCAACTGTGGCTTTTAGCACCCAGTCTGTGGTTGATCTGTCTTAGGGCTCCCTCAAAGCTGGGTGAATTTGTTACGGCACATTCAGCTCTCTGCACTGCTCCCCTCAACGAGGCCACAAGGTCTTTGTTTGAAATAGAGTTGGGAATGACCTCATAGTTTGTTTGTTTGTTTTTTGAGATCCATTTGAGCAAACCACATTCAAATAAAGGTGTCCTCATGAATCGTGGTGGGATAGAATAAATACCAATTTGATAGCCCAATACTCTCTTTACCTGAGAGGCCCCTGGTTAGTATTGTGCCTCCCTAGCTGTCCCCACTAGTGACTGGACCTTGAGTCTTGGCATTCAGAAAAAATGTGTGAGGTGTGAATAGGGGTGCTATGTCTAGAAATCCCTTAGAAAGCCAAGCACTAGTGATAATAAACTCTGACAGTCTTTGACCTTCTTAAGAAAACTGACCATATAAATAACAAAGGAAAGGAATAGTTGTCTATTCAAATATATAAGTATTAGAAATATTCTCCTTTTAGTATGCTATGAATAATATCTCACATGATGGGAGAGAGCCAACTGACCCAAAATGTGTCACTTTTCTTTCTTTAATAATTAGCCACAAATGAATTTTTTAGTAATGTTGACTTGGATATGGAATTAATCCATTTCACCATGATAATATGGGATTTGTGAAAGAAGAAATGGAAGAGACAGTGTGTCTTTATTTTTTTCATGCCAAGTTTTTTTTTTTTTACCCCATCTGCAAAACAGGCATAATGATTTTCCTGGAATCAGTATTACATCCTGTTCATAAAATATTGCCTAATTGCTCAATTTTACTAGACTCTGTTAGGTCCTTATCCTATTTGACATGTGGGCAGCACTTGACACTATTAAACACACACTGTTGTGTTTTAAACTTCAGGGCACCATGCTTCCTTGGTTTCTTTCCTATCCCACTTGTCACTCTTTCCAGTATACTTTGAGGGAACCATTTCCTCTTTTCTTTTTTGGTGTTCCTCTGAAATCCTTTTCTTTATTTCCTCATTTATACACCTGTCATGGATCTCAACCTTCAATATGAATATGTACTATTTGAGAGAACTTTCCCCTGAGATGGCTCCCTTATCTGTTTGCTCGTTGTTTTTCTGTTGTTTGGTCTCCTTGTCTGCTCTTTGTTGTTTGGGTTTTTTTTTTGCTCGTCTGCTCGTTTTCTGTTTGTCTTTTCTTTAGGAGGCACTGGGAACTGAACCCGGGACCTCCCATGTGGGAGGCAAGTGCCCAGCCACTTGAGCCACTTCTGTTCCCTGCTGGTTGCACCATCGGCTGATTGTGGCAACTGCTGGTTGTGGTGTCTTGCTGGTTGCAGTGACTGCTTGTTGCAGTATCTTGCAGGTTGCAGTGTCTGCTCATTGTGGCATCTGCTTGTCTTCTTTAGGAGGCACTGGGAACTGAACCCGGACCTCCCATGTGGGAGGCAGGTGCCCAGTTCCTTGAGCCACATCTGTTTTCCTGCTCGTTGTCTGCTCGTTGTCTTGCTTGTTGTCTGCTTGTTGTTTGCTAATTGTTTTTGCTCGATGTCTGCCCATTGTTTGTCTTCTTTAGGAGGCACCAGGAACTGAACCTGGGACCTTCCATGCAGGATGCAGGTGTCCACCTGCTTGAGCCACATCTGCTCCCAACTTTTTTTTAAAGGAGTTACCAGGGATTGAACCCAGGACCTCGTACATGGGAAGCAGGCACTCAACCACTGAGCTACACTTGCTCTACTGGGGAACTTATAAAAATGCAGATTTTCACTCAGAGCTTCTGAGTCCACTGGTGGATGGGGCTCTGAAATTTGCATGTTTGGGGTCTTTGGACTTCCAGATCCATAACTCAAAGCCAGACCTCTATTTTGAGCTCCATAATCATTTTCCAACCACTTTTTTAGACAAATCCACAGGTACCCTAAACTTAGCCCCTTCAAGTTGGAACTTGAGGCAGACTGCATGATTGGCCCCATTTCCTCTCCCTCTTGTCTCTGAGTCCTTTGCCTTGTGACTTCACAGTCCTGCTCACTAAAGGGGAGGAGTATATTTTCCCTGCTCCTTGACTTGGATTCAGCCAAGGGACTTGCTTTGGTGCATAGAATGCATAGAAGAGACAATATGCTAGCTCCAAGCCTCAGCCTTATGAGGCCTCAGATATTCCTGCTTCCCCTTTTGTGTTTCTGGTATTGCCATGAAAAGAATATGCTCAGGCCAGCCCACCGTGCCCAGGAAAGGATGAGAGACATGCAGGGCACACTTACCCAGGCTACCTACAGTCCTGAGTGAGAAGTAAATGCTTACCCCTGTATGCCCATGAGGGTTTTTTTTTTTTTTTTTTTTAAAGATTTATTCTATCTACTTTATTTATGCCCCCATCCCCCAGATGGTTCTCTCGTCTGTCTGCTCATTGTTTGCTCACCTTCTCGAGGAGGCACTGGGACCCGAACCTGGGATCTACCACATGAGATGTGAGTGCTCAACAGACTGAGCCACATCCACTCCCTGAGGGCTGTGGCATCTGCTGGCCTGTGGAATCTCCTTGGTGAGGCGGAAGGCGGCGCCTAAACTCCACTGGGACCCTACCCGGGACCTCCCATGTGGTAGGTGGGCATCCAAGGGGTTGGGTACATCTTTGCTTCCCACCCCTGAGGTTTTGAGGTTGTTACATGGTAGTTAACTAATACAGTCCCCAAGTGCCCTGCCTGTCTTTCTGACAGTTTTTCAACATTCCCCCACATACAGCCTTCCAACTCTCCCATGTGTTTCCCCCCCTTGCCTGACTGGATAACCTTTCATTCACCGCTCAGACTTCAGCTCAAACTCTTCTGATCAATAATACAGTGCAGAGTTGAAGGCTTTCTTTGTGGTGTCCCTGATGACTCATCTATTCTCACTTTAAGAACTCATGATCTCGCTCATTATTTGCTTTCATCCCTCTCCTCCATGGTAGAGGACCTTATCTTATTCACGCTTATATTCCTGGTCCAAGTGCACAATGCTTGTGCTAAATAAATATTTGATGGTTGATTCACTTTTCTTTCCATGGAGAATAAAGATTAGGAAACAGGAAAGGGAATGAGACTTTCAGATCTAAGAATTATTAGAAAGGCTAATTGCCTCATGGTTTCAATAATATTCCTTTCATTAACTTTTTAAAAATCTTCTGAGAGTTCCTTTAATAATATTCCTTTACCTTTTTTTAAACCTACATGTTCACAAGAGCGTGCTTTAGTGACACTCCATCACTGGCCACTAGATGGCAGTCAAGGAAACCAAAAGCCACTTTCTTGCTGGGAGAATGTGGGGCAGAATCTGCAGTGGTATCTCCTTTTCACCTTTGCTTTGGGACAGGTTCCTAAGATGTCGAAGGAACAATGTGATTGGTGGAAACAGTCACCTTTTCCTATTATCTACCACGGGCCATTAGACACTGGGTGGAATGGAGGTAATGAAGGTAAGCATTCCTGTTGAAAGGATGTTTTTCCTTCTGGGACTTGGAATTTGTAAGTTTTTGTATAGCAGCGACTCATGAGTATTGCTCTCATGCCATAGCAATCAATGCAAACACGTGAACTAAATCAGCAGTCATTTCAAAATGAATATTCAAGGATTTTGAAAAATCTGTAAATCCAGAGGCAACTGTATTGATTTTGCACCATAAAGGTCAAACATATTAAAGGATTAGTCCAGGATTAAGTTTAAAACACGTACCACTAGTCCTAAAGGGAAGTTTCTCTCCATTCTGTTCATAACAAACAGGGCATGAAAACAAGCCTTTAAATGGTTATGTTGTATTTTATAAATTTTGCAGATGGAAGAGAGGAATTCCGGGCCCTTCCGTGGTTAGGAACTAACACACTGTGCTCTACTTGACCAGAGACTTCCACTGGGAGAGGTTTTTTGGTGGAACTTCACAAAACACCCAGTGTCCACACATCATGATCCAATCAGGAGTTTCCCCCTGCAGAATACGAGCACACTGAATCACAGAAGCTAGAAAGGAAATGGTCCACACTGACCTCACTCAAACATGGATTTTGGACCAGCGTTAGCATCAGGTCCTTTCCTCTCTGGTTTTAGGGTCTTGCTCTACAATGCTACAGCTGTGGGTTTCAGACCCGTAGGATTCAGGGGATGGAGATTTATGTTCCCCAGGTGCGTGGGGTTCCACCGTTTCAGCAAGCCACACGTTAGCCGTCATGCTGTTACTCGCCTTATATTCATCCTCACAACACCTTAGAGAAGAAGCAAAGAACCATTGGGTGTCTGTGTGCTTCAGACGAGCCAACTAATGCTGAAGGTTTGTAGAGCAACTACAGGTTCCTGTCGGTTTGTAAGAAAATTCTAAGACAGAAAAACTGAAATGAAAGAATAAATTTGGTGCGACCGAGGTGCACATTAACAGAGTTGTGACACAATGTTGTAAGGTTGTAACGACATGCCGTGGGTGTGCAATCACCGCAGATGGGAGCCTCAACAACCTGCACCCAGAGTCAGGCTCACAAGGTTGGTGTCCTCTGGCCTGTGAAAGGCCTGAGGGGAGTGACTTGTCACGGCAGTGGGTGAACACATCGAACAAGTATATTTAATGTCCTGGTTGCTGGAACAAAGCAGTTCTGATCTTTCCTAAGCATGGCTAAGCAGATTATTGATTTCCTGAGTACCCGGAATAATCCAACTGTTTGCTTAAAATATAATCAGGCTTAGGTACCAATTATACTTTGAGGGCTTGAGGCTGTGCCCGTCCTTAAATCCAAAGCCCTGATAATATCCACGAGCCTCCTAGACCTGGGAATGCTCCAGGTAGGGTCCCTTGAGAAGAGGAAACAAGGAAACAGGAATCTTCTCAGGAGTGTAGGCATTCAAAGTGTTTGTTCCCAAAGATAAGAATCAGATACTTGGCTTCAGTTTTGTTTTGCTTTACAGTGACAACCCAGCTCCGTCTGCCCCCATCTTCCTCCTCTCTTGTGCAGTGGTGCCTTTATTGAAGGCCCAGATTTCACGAGACACCATCCCTAGCTGCCCCATTCTTCAGTGCTCGTGCCCTTCTTGGGGTCTAGAACCAGTGTTTGGAGCTGGCAAGTCAACCTCCACTTTCCATATGCTTTCCTATTTCTCCCTTGTCATTCAAGGCTCCACAAAATCTCCACCCAGCTGCATTTGGAGATAACCTATGGTTCCCTACTCCACCGACTTCTTGACAAAAATATTTCATGCCTGCATGTAGTAGGCACTCCATAGATGATTCTTTAGTGAAAGGATGGGTGGATGATGAATGAATGCTATTTTTTATTGTTTCAAACTCCTTACTCCCCATCTTTATCCCCACTCCTCTTGTCCCTTCTCATATACCCAGTTTCATCCTTCATGACTGTATTAGCCAAAGGGGTACCGATGCAAAGTACCAGAAATCTGTTGGCTTTTATAAAGGGTATTTATTTGGGGTACAAGCTTACATTTGCAAGGCTGTAAAAAGTCCAACTCAAGGTTGCTTTCTCACCAAAGTCAGTTGCCCCATGTTGAAGCAAGATGGCAGGCAATCTCTGCCAGGTTCCAGCCTTCCCCTCTGGGCCTCCTCTTCCTCTCCAGGCTCCATGGGCCCAGCTTCTTCCCAATCTCAGCTGCAGGCTGGCATAGGGCTTGTCTCTCAGAGCTTCCTATATCAGTCTCTACTCTCTTCCCAATCTCAGCTGTAAGCTATCAGGCGAATGGTCCATCCGTCCCTGGAGCTTTAGCTGTTTGAGCCTTTTCCTTTCTGTCACATGGCAGGATCAAAAATGACAAAATTCTCTCCTCTGTGTGTCTTCTTGAGTGAGTTTCTATCAGACCCAACAAGGGGGCAGGAACTCCACCCGAGTCACACCCTGTGACTAGTCAAATCTAAAAGCCCTAATCTTAACAGGTAAGCTAATCAAAGCCCCCTTAGCTGAATTTAGTGCAATCAAAGGGTATCACACCCATAGGAATAGATTAGTTTACAAACACAATCTTTCTTTTTTTGAGATTCAGTCAAAATGTAAACTAGTAAGCAGTAGGTAGTTCAATGTCTATGAATGATGGCAAATCCTTACTTTTAAGTTGGGGAGGGGCTGCCTTCTTACTTAGCCTTTGGAGGAAAACAGAATGGCCAACTTTGGCAAGAAAAGCAAATATTTCACTCAAAGACCCAGTTTTGGAGCTCTCCTCCAGGAGATCAGTGAGGGCATTTCTGGTGCATGGAAAGTTTGGTGCTTTCAAGTTTTAGAAAGCAGTTTGGGCACATGCTTTGGTTCAGGTTTTCTTGATGGTTCTGTAACTATGCAGGCCGTTGTCACAAAGCCTTCGGTAGATAAAAGAAGCAAGGTGATCTTGGAAAGAGTGCAAAAGGCAGCTGGGAAGCAGAGGATCTGGGCTGGGTCTGAGGGTGAGGCCGGTTAGGGGCAGGGCCTGCTGCCCCTGGGGGTCATGCGAGCAATCTCTGACTTGGGGGGCATAAGAGTGCTGTGGATTGAACTGTGTCTCCCCATTCCATATACATAGGTCCCATTTCCAGTGCCTTATTTGGAAATAGGGTTATTTCATAAGGAATTAGTTGAGTTAAAATGAGGCCAGATTGGATCAGGTGGGGACCTAATCCACCATGACTGGTGTCCTTTCAAGAAGAGGAAATTTAGATACAGACACAAACTGACACAGGAGGGGAGATGCCATGAGGCTGAGACTGGGGCCCAAGGATTGCCGGCAAACCACAAGGAGCGAGGAAGAGACGAGGGAGGATTCTCCCCTACAGATTTTGGACTTCTGGCCTCCAGAACTGTGAGACAATAGAGTTCTGTTGTTTTGAGCCATCCAGTTTATGGGGCTTTGTTATGGCAACTGCAGGCTACTCAGACACCGAGGGCCAGGCAGAGCCTGGAGGAGGGGGGCAGAGGCCCATGCTCTCAGGCTGTGGAAGGGATTCAGCGTGTGGGGCTCCAATCCTCAGGAGAGGCCCGTGGAACCAGATAAGAGATGGGATTCAGGGACATTGTGGGGGCCTAGTGGTCAGTGCTGGCATCCAAGGGCCCCATGTGGGCTCTTGACCTTTACCTCAAAATGCACCAGAATCATGGACAAGAAAAACCTTGTTCATCCCTGGTTGGGGCTGACTCTGTAGCTCAGGCTGTGAAATGGGCTGGAGAGTCTGCTTGTTGGCACCTGACAAGTCACAAAAGCAACCTAAGGACTGACCATCTGTCTCACTGGAGCTGCCCAAGTAGAATATGTAAGGAAGCAGTCTTAGTGGTTACGTCCCGCAGCTGGAGCCTGCACATGCCTGGGACAGCTGGTCTTGGTTAGTGGTTGAAGAGTGGTAGCCCTGTATTGCAAACACTGGCAATTCTTTGTCCTAAGAGCTCTTTTTCTCTGGCCGTGGGAGTTTACTTGGCCTGAATAGGGAGTACCCTTCAACCAAACAATGGGAACTGGGTAAATACCCCAGGTCCCTCATGCCTCAGGTGGAATGACTCTGAAGCATGTCTTCATTGGCTCCCAGAATTTCCCAGTGGGATTGAGCCCCAGTGGTCTACTGTGGAAACCTGCCTGATAATTCACAGTTTCTTGGCTGCCTTCCTTTCTGCTCACCTATGGGTGCTTCCTACAATCACTTCCTAAATAAGTAACTGGTGCTCAAATCCTGGGAGAAACAAACCAAGAGCAACAGACTTGGGTTTGAATTTTAATTCCTACCATCTATTGTCTGCATTTAGCCACTTTGAGGGTCAGTTTTCTTTTTTAATAAAATGGGATGATAATGATAATTATGTTTTTAGATGTTCGTCAAAATTAAATGAACTAATTATGTAAAGGCCTTAAGGTTGAGCCTGGCACCAATAAATGCTGAATGATTGATGGTATGATCTCATTTTTGGTCCATATTTGCTAATCAGGAAGAGCTAGTCCATGGTGACAAAAGATGCTGGTGCCCAGTTTTTTTTTTTTTGTTTTTTTTGTTTTTTGTTTTTTGTTTTTTTTGAGGTACTAGGGCTGGGAATTGAACCTGGGACTTTGTATGTGGGAAGCCAGTGTTCAACCCCTGAGCTACATTGGCTCCCAGTGCCTAGTTTTGAATTTAGCTACAAGTGTACCCCTGAGTCATTTACTTTTCCTTAGGAAGTAGTTTTTAGACTTTCTGATTTTGTTCCTTTTCTTCTGCTTATTCCTCTCTGCTCCTCATTCTAATTTCGTAGGAAATAGGGAGAAATGATAAATAGTTTGAAGCTAGCAGCCAAGCCTATTCACACAGGATTCAGAGTTATTATGTTGGTCTGAGTAGGCTTAACTATACTTTAGGTATATTTTTCCCATTCAGAGCTCAGAGATCCGGGGGCCTAGGATGTGAAGCTGAAGTGCCCAGGCACCTTTCTTTGCTTCTTGAAGCACGTATGTGTTCTCGATTATCTGGCCAAGGCCTTATTTCCCAGTCTCTTTTCTGATAGTTCAGCCCCACACTCAGTCCCTATTGGACTTCTTGCTTCTCTCTTCACACTTCAGATTATTTTTTCTGCTTGAAGTAGCCTTCTCCTCATCTCCAATTAGAATTTTCTCAATCCTTCAAAGTATACTGCAAATACCATTCATTTCATGTACTCCTCAATGTGAAACGATTTCTGCATTCTTCTGGGTCACCATAATGTTTTCTACTTAAACATAATGCTTGATGGTACTGATGATGGCAATGATGAGGATAATAATAATGATAATAATAATTCAGTAGTTTTCATTTCTAGGAAATTGGTATGCCTCTGCATGCATATTTAGATCAGCTATTATAAATATCCTTATTTTTGGAATAAGTAAATTGACATACAAGAAACTTATTTGCCTAGGACCATATGCTGAAAAGCTATGGAATGGGTACACAAAAGCTTGGGTTAAAGCCTGTACTTTCTAAAATATCAAATCAATGTTTTTAGTTTTATATATGCTATATGATAAAAATGATATTTTAGGTACAAGTTACTTACTCAAAAATGTACATCTCTGAAATGTACAATTCAGTGAGTTAAAAAAAAGTAACCATTACCCCATCAAGATCTTAAACAATTCTCTCACTCTAGAAAGTTCTTTTATGTCTCTTCCAATTAACTCTCTTAAAACCATTGGCAGGGATTATTAGGATTTCTCTCATTATAGATGAGTTTTGCCTGATTTTTAAATTTGTGATATATGGACTCATACAATATGTACCCTTTGTGTCTGTTTTATTTTAATAAAAACAATGTTTCTTGAGATTCATCCATGTTGTATTTATCAGTTTATTCCATTTTATGAATATGCTCCAATTTTTCTCCACATTCTCCTGTTGATGGGCATTTGGGTTGTTTCCATCTTGTTTGGTTATTATGAATAAAGGTGCTATAAGCATTCTTGTGGACATCTTTTTTGTGGACATATACAATCATTTCTCTTGGTTAAATACCAATGTATGAGATTGCTGGGTCATAGTATACATATATGTTTAGCTTTATAAGAATTTTCAAAGAGTTTTCCAAAGAAGTTTTGCCATTTCACACTCCACCAGCAATGCGTAAGAGTTCTAGTTGGTCTACACTCTTACCAACATTTGTTATCCTTTTAAAAAACATTTTAGCTATTCTGGTGGATGTGAAAATTACCATGGCCAAAGTGTATACTCTTGACCACTGTCTGATATCACCTGGACCTTCTTCACTCTAATCCATGATACTGTAACTTGCCTACACATCCGTCTCTCCTACAAGATTGTAAGCTCTTGCATAGCTAAGCTATTACCTTATTATCTTTATAATCCTCCCAAGGCTTGACTCAAAATAGGTACTCAATAAATGCTTGATAAACTGTAGTTTAGAATAATTTCTCTGCATTTTTGACAACCTTTGCCAACTTTAGATGAGAATGTTAGCTTTGGTGAAAGGAAGAGTGGGGATGGTTAATATAGCAGTGTGTCTGGCAAGATCCAGGGACAGTCTAGACTAAGGGAGATTAGGAAACCAGATTCTATGTCCTATGTCCCTGATTACGCATCAGAATCACATGGAAACTCTGAAAAATTGCAGATATCTGGGATCTACCTCCAGATATTTGGATTCGATTGGTCTGGAGTTTGGCCCAGTCACTGATCTTTCATGGAGTTTTTCTAGATGCATTTTTTGTCCAGCTAAGGTCATGGGCCACTGCTCTTAGTAGGATGGAGTGATGAAATGAGAGGTTAACGTTGATAACAATTAGATCATTTGTTCCATATAGATAACAAGCTGGCTATGTCTGCCTCAGGAAGCAGGATTATGATGTCTAACCATATTCATGGGTGGAACTACAGCTGAATAATTGTAAATTATTCCCTTTCCCCTTTCCCAAGTAGGCAGAACCTTTGATCACCTATCACCTCTCAAGATAAAGAATCAAAAGGCCCAACACACTTATGCTAAAACCAAAGGCATTTTCTGTGGTTTCTTAATGAGCATACTTCTTGAACCCCTAATACATATCTGGTTCAGAGCTGAATTCCCACACTGCCAAAAGAATTTGAATCTAGATGTGACAGTCAATGATAAATTAAACAGAAATAGAGGAATTTTTTTTTTTTTTTTTTTTTTTTTAAGATTTATTTATTTATTTATTCATTTATCCCCCCCTTGCTGCTTGTGCTCGCTGGGTCAGCTAACCACGCCGTGCGGGCGGGCTTGCCTTCACCAGGAGGTCCCGGGAACCGAACCCAGGGCCTCCCATATGGTAAACGGGAGCCCTACTGATTGAGCCACAGCCGCTTCCAGAAATAGAGGAATTTAACTCAGTATACTGAAGACTAAAGTCAAGATTGAGTGTTGGATGCAAAATTAATAAATGGAATTAAAGTATTTTGAATTAAATTGATCTAGATGCCATAGTTGAGGGGTCCTCAGTTTGGCTCATTCAGATGGCCTGGTCTTGAACTTCACTCTAGAATATTCTCCTTCATACAGTTGCTGGAGGTATCTAAGTAAAGGCATAGCTAGACCTAACCCCATTCAGTGAGTACAGATTTTTCATTAGAAAAACTCTGCAAATTGGGAAGGGGTTCACTTTGAAACAGTCCCATGCATTTGCTTTCCTCCCCCATGGGACAATTGTTCTTTGGTTTCAGATTGCTGGGAGGAGGACAGAACAGATCTGGAACAACTCTTCCTCAGTCCTCCATCACCATTTTTCTCATTCAATCTTTGTTACCTTCTTGGAGGACAGAGAGGGGTGTCAAGGAAGAGGAACAGGAGAAAGTGGAGGGAATGGGAAAGCAGGAGACTAATGTGGTGAGAAGGAAGAGAATTAAAGCAAGTGTGTTTGCATGTGTGTGTAGAGAAGAGAGAATTAGATAGCAATAATGTACATTAGAGTTTGAATTAGGATTCTTACACATCACATAGTTCAACACCCTCATTTTACAGATGAGGAAAATGAGTATAAGGAAGATGAAAGGATTTACATAAAGTGACACATTGAGTTGGGGGCACAGCTGGATGACAGAACTCCGATGTCCACCACCACGTCCTTCAAAGTGCTTCCCAATCTGTGCTGCCTCCCTGACCCTCTAAAGAAGAAATAGCCTTCTCCCTCCACCTCATCACCCAACCACACCTCTGAGCCTGACAGGGCATTTCAGCAGAGCTGAATAGATGGTATGTGTGTGCGAGCATTCTGTGGGCAAGGATAGTGAAAGGAGACCTAATGCTCAGGAGCAAGATCACTTTTTACCTGACTAGAACATAAAACGAAAACAAGTCTTCAAACTTTCCCAAGGTGGAGTTATAGAAAGAAGCGAGTTACAACACTTCTGATGATTAAATGGAGGTCTGAAGAAATCAGTCATGTCTTCACACGCTGCACTGAAGGACTACTGATAATAGTATGTGAAAGTGTTTGGTTGCACTTCAGCTCATTTGTTCCGGGTCACCAGAGGTTAACAAGCCAGTAGTGACTATAAACATAATTCTGTCTCATTAGGCTAAGTTTCCAGTTTGAAGATCCAGGGCAAAGCCCCATCAGTAGTCTTCACTTTCTTTTAAGAGCAAGATTTGGTCACGTGTTGAATAGACACATTGGTACTCACTGTTGTGTTTGAAGGTCCTTATGGTGGCACCTGAGAGCCGGGCCCCAAGAACAAGGGATGCATGGTTCAACTCATCACTTAAAATGAGGCATCCCTGTGCAGAAAACAAGCACACAAAACACAAAGCAATAAAAAAGGGGGAAACAATCGCAGGAGCAGGAAGATAAGTCAAGATCTATAACAGATTCATCCTTAGCTGTTCAGGGCAACCACTTAACTTCATTTCTATATGGATAAAATCCTGTGTGGCAATTAGCTGATAGGGATGGAAATCGTTTTAAGGGATGGCATCTTTACTGAAACATTTACATGTAGTTTTCAGCTGAGACGCTCATCCAAGATCTTGGCTGAATACCAGCTAGAGTCTAAAGGATCGATGTTTCACATTAAAACCCATCGACTTTTGGGTGGTTGACACACTAGCTATGGGTCTTTGGTCCCATGCTGGATTATACTACTGGTATACTACTAGAAGATACGGTCTTTTCTACAGGGCATTCCCAGTTACAGTTTTCTTCTACTCATTCTCCCCTGTATTAACATTACATGTTAAGAAAAGTATCATGGCTGCACTGTTAAAAAAACTTTGGCTTTGGGAAATCACACCTGACAATTCAGGCTGAGGCAAGTAGAAAAGTTCAGTCTAATGTATTGTTCATAAATCACTGGTTAGAAAATGACTTGTCTGATTATATTTAAAATTTTCAAAATTATGAAATGATTTAACCATTTTAAAACTGCAGAGAGAAATTATAGTGGACATATAATTTGTCATCGGTAGCCACAAGGAAACTTTGAATTCTCCCTTATATTTTGGTAATTTCACATGTGCTGCATCTAAACTTTTTAAGGCAAAATCCAGCAAAATCCCCACATCTCCAGACTCCAGATACCAATATAGCAGGGGTCTGGGTTTCACCATTCACACTTGTGTGAGAATTGATTCCCTAAGTGAACAACGCCAAGAGACAGCTGTGCGTGGGAGTCAAGCCTCTGGCAAGTGCTGTATGGAGGTGGCCGGTTCATTAGGGCTCAGATTTATCAATTCACCAAGTGTCAATATTTTGAAGCCTCTCTGTCTCTCTCTCTGTCTCTATCTGTATGTCTCTTCCTCTCCCTGAACAATTTTTTTGGTGAAACATTTGAGAGTCAGTTGTAAACCTCGTGATATCTCATCCCTAAATCCTCCTTTATCCTTGTATGTCCTAAGAACGAGGACCTTCTCCTTCTAACTCACAATGCAATGATCAGACCTAAAGAATTTTAACACTCATACAACACTATCATTGAAGATCAAATTCAGTTTCCCTCAACTGTCCTAATAATTTCTTTTATGGCTCTTTTCTTTCCTTCCTTCTATTTTTCAAGATGTAGAATACAATCAAAGATCGAACATTGCATTTTGTTGTTTAGTTGGATTAAAAAAAACCCCAAAATCTGATTATTGCTCTTGCTCATTTAAAATGAGTCAACCAACTCCCCATTTTCCTCGGGATGAATTTCAAACACTTTAGCATGATTTATATGACAAGTCTTTTGTGTTTTGGTCACTGCCTTCAACTCTGGTCTCTTCTTTCACCTCTATCCTATGTTCTAGTCCCTCTAAACCTCTGTGCTTTGCACATACTACCCCTTCTTGCTTGTCTTAATGAAATACCTTTGTGTATCTTGTCTTGTATCCAGACATAGTAGATTCTCAATAAGTAGTTTATAGAATGAGTGAATGAATGAATGGTTGATGATACCGGCAAATTCTAGTGTACAAAGTAAATGCTTAATAAATATTTGTTGATTACATGGCAAATGGGGACTCAGGAGCCTAGAAAAACCGAATGGCTTTCCCAAACCATTATCAGGGATGAACTTTGACCCATATCTAGGGCTGCACTTCCATACCTACGCATATCACGATGAAGAGATTCACCGGACTAAGCTGGTACATTTATTCAAGAAGCTGGATACCCAGTCAGCTTTTCCTAAGAAATACTAGTCATACTTCTACTTAAGAAACTGTTCAGAGTTATAGTTCTTAGGAATAATAGAGCAGAAGACAATGATGTTAACAAATTCTCACCTTTCCAACTAATGCAGGGATATTCATTGAGTTAGTTGCAAAGCCCATCCCAAAGACCATAGCTGCTTCTACATTCAGGAACTGAGCCACAAGGTCCTCCAACTCTTTATGCTTATCCAAGGTACCTATTATTGAAATGATATATTGGATGAGTCTTGTCTTTTCCAAAAGCCCAAGATTGAAACTCTAATCCTAGTATATACCCACCACCAAAAGACATGTACAAGAATACTCAGAGCAGGATAATCGCAATAGGTCTAATCCAGAGACAAGCCAGATGTTCATCTAGGTAGACTGGATAAATACACTGTGGTATATTTATACAATGGGATCCAACACAGAAATGAGAAATTAACAAATTACTGCCACACACAATAACATGGATGAAGCTCACAAAATTGATGTTGAGCTGAAGAAGTCAGGCACTTTCAAAGGACAGATTGTATGAGTCCATTTATGTCAAGCTTAAGAACAGACAAAACTAATCCATTGTTTTGGAAGTCAGGTTAGTGGATAATTTGTGTGTGTGGGAGGCACAAGGAGTGTTTTGATATTCTGGAAATGTTCTGTTTCTGGATCTGGGTGCTGGTTAACAGGTACATTTGCTTTGTGAAAATCCATTGAGTCTGTAAACTTATGATTGGTGCACTTTTCTATATGTAGTGTACAATGCAATAAAATTACAAAAAACCCACAGTTCCTTTCTGTCCCCCATCCTCCATCCCACAAGCCATTAATTAAATTATGCCCCTTTCAGAGGTTCCCCAGGCCAAAATACAAAGAGATCCCATGACTTCCATATATACCAATAAAATAAGTTGCAATTTATTGAAATGTTAGATGTATTAGACACTATGCTAAGCCCATTATTTAGGTTATCTCACTTAATCTTAAGAGCCTAATAATGCAGGTATTGTTTTATTTAATTTTAGTTAACTTATATTTAAATTTAAATTGAAGCACTATAAAATATTTTCCACTGAACATAACTTTATTATTTTGGTGGAGTTATATTTCACCTTAACCATTGAAATTTAGTGTCCCAATTGAGATATGCTATAAATGTAAAATACACGCTATCTTTTGAAGGCTTAGTACAAAAATAAAGAATGTAAAACACCTCATTAGTGGTTTTTTAATATTGATTACATGTTTAAGTGATTACATTTAAGATATATTGGGTTAATAGAAATGTATTGTTAAATTTATTTATTTTTATTTTTTTTAATTTATTTTTTCTTTCTTATCTTATACAAACCCTTGTGTCGAGGGCTGACTTTCAATAGATCGCAGCGAGGTGTATTGTTAAATTAATTCTACCTATTTCTTTTTTTTTTCAATTTGACTACTAGAAAATTTAAATTTACATATGTTTCTTAAAAATTTTTTTTCCTTTATTTTTAAAGAAGCTTTAGATTACACAAATGTTACATCACTTTGCCCCTCCCACTCTTTACCCCATTAACAACAACTTTCATTAGTGTGGTAAATACGACAATACAATACAAATGCATATTGAGCATATATTTCTTACACTACATTTTTGTTTGACAGAGCTGCTTTGTATGATACACTTAGCAGAACAGAGAAATGAACCAGTAGAGAAATGCTGTAATTTGTACCCATAGAACATAGGCTCTGTTGCTAAGATGTCAGGGAGAGGAATATTGTTAGCATGTTCAGGATGATTATAAGCATGCTTCTTTCAGCCCAATGATCAACCTACTTTACACCACTGAATGTGATATCAGAATTTACTTTAAGTTGATTGATTAGCTTCCTTACTGTTCTAAAACTGGTGGGAGGTTGAACTTGAGAAAGCATTGAGTGGTCGGGTCAAAGTTTTATTTTGCAGTTAATATCCAAGAGTATATTTGATGGTGAATCCTTGTCCCTCATGGGAGGTCTCTGTCATATAACACTGGCTAGTGGCTTCTCCTTCTCAAACTAGAATGTGCTTGTCCCCAAAGTTATCAGAAGCCAGAGGAAAACAAGTATTCCAGGAGAGTCAATTGTACTCAAGATTGGAGGGTAGAGTTAAAAATTTAAATTGTAATTTAAAACTTTCTATTATCAAAGATGAATCATGGAGTAGAAAGAGAAACTGAGATTTAAAGATAAAACATGAGTGCATTATCATTTGCTAGATTTGCTTTTGCCTAACAGAGATAGTACAAAGAGAACAGGCAGTGGAAATGCTGCTTGCCCGGGCATGAGGAGACTGGAGTTCTGGCGTCTGCTTTTCCACTAACTGGTTAAATGGCCCCTGGCTACTGCTCATTACACTTTCTGGAAGGATTGGAAGAAATGCTCTTTTAAGCTTCCCTGATATTGCAAATGCTCTTTCCCACTGGCTCTTTGAGATTCACCCAAAATGGCATCTTTTCTCTGATGCTTTTCTCAGCTTACCCAGGCAAAATTAATCTTTTTCTCTTCTGAGATGCATAACTTAATCACATAACAATTATAGCACATATTAAGTTGAACTGAGGATGTCCGTGGGGGCAGTGTCTTCTACTACAGAGAGTCTTTGGGGTGTAGACACTTGTGTGAAATGTTCATCTTGGTAACCACGGCCCCTAGTGTGTGCGGTACTGACACATAGCTGGTGCTTGTAGGGTTGTATGCTGTCTTTTGATGGAGAATGATACAGGGGCCGAGTCTAGAGTAGCGGGTGGCACTCAAGAAGCCGTGCAATGCCAGAACAACAAGGCAACTGGAGCAGTGAGCATCAGCTTGAGAACACTCATACCTGAAGAAGGTCTCTAGCAAGGTTGGAAGGCACCCAACCCTTGCCAACTTGGTAAGTTTTCTCATGAGCCTTTCCTGCCCAGAGGGTCAAGTGACAACTGTGTCCTGGCTGTCACCCAGATGTGCATGAGTGGAATTAAATGATGACTCTCCCCATAGGTGTCTCCTCCACCCTTGAGCTTTCCAAACCTGCTGCTCCAGAGATTAATCTGTAACAGTTGTGCCACTCAGAGTTCTTAGAAGAGTATGCTATTAAGCCATCAAACAGTGAACCAAATAATAAGGGGTGGGTGTGTCTAAGACCATCCCCAGAAATTTCCCATTATGAGGTCTCTATTAGCCCTGGCATAGAGTGAGGACAGAGGAAATGCAGGTGTCCATTTGAGGTTCCCCAGTCACCAGCCTTCTAGATTTCCTGTGGGCAGGCAGAGAAGTAATTTTCAAATATACCATTTTCTGTGGCCAGATGTCTCACAGCTGAGTTATGAGGGTTTTGCATCTATGGGCTTGCATTTATTTATAGGAAACAACAGTCTCCACTCCCAATTCCATTTTCTTGAATTTTTTCTGCTTATAGAGCTCATAGCTCAGATTTTATAAACAAGTTTTGGGAGTTTCTGGGCTGGCTGGACATTTTCCACTTTAGGAAGCCATGCCTTTGAAAGTCAGACTGGACTGCACTGGCCTGGAGTGGGGTGGGGTGGGGTGATTCTTTAAAGAATAATAAAGAATAATTTTTAACTACTCATCATCTCTTGGCACTTTGTTATTTTAATCTAGGGCTGCTTTCTCCTCTTCACATTTAAAAACAAAAATATAGGGAGTATTTGGAGAAACAAAGTGGTCCCTAGAAACTTGGCTTGCTTGCCTCTACAAACATTCAGGCCACATACTTGAGTCCTGTCAACTTGTGCTTGGTGGTCTTCACGGAGTATTTGCATGGTCTTGGGAATTATACTCAACCGTTTATCTTTGGTATATAAATGTTGGTGTCTTTTTACTCTCAGGGAAGCATAGCTGTAGTACTAGCCAAAGGTGCAAATAAATCCACAGTAGTTTTTAATTTCTGGTTCTATTATATTTTAGTCTTTGAAGATCAAAACAGTCATAGAGATTGCTGGCCTTCATATTGACATTGATTAATAGCGAAGCGTGTGGGTGTCATTGACACACCTGATTTATAGCCATCAATTCTTCCTATGTGTCACATGTGACTTCTATTTTCCAAACAGTGACTGTCATCACTGTTGGCCCAGAATGTGTACTGTTCCCTAGACTTGGCCTAAGATCAGGCTGCCGTTAATCATGGTGGGCCCAACTGGCTATTCCAACGGGGTCACGGCTGACAGTCCATATCTGTGCCGTGGCTTGACTTGGTGATTCTCACATTAGAACTAACATCAGCCCTTCTGCTTAGAGGATTCCACCTTTCAGTTCATCACCCAAAAGCTCTTGGGGTACCCTGCTCTCCTCCAGTTTCCACTTGTGTCCAGTCTGGCGGGGTTTAGAGAGCTATATTGCCCCTTGAGGGGCTTTGTTTTGCTGGGCAACAGTCAGAGAAAGTATGAAGAATACAGATGTGGTGTTGGAAATGGATCTAGGTCACTGTCACACCAAACGTAGGCCAGTGCTGCTGTTTAAGAGACCGTCCATCCTGATGAAGTCTGATAAAATAGCCAAACAAGCATTTATCTGTTACCCTACACAATGCCTTCATTTCTAACTACTCATTACCTCTTGGCAGGTTAAATCATTAGTAAATAATTGAATCTGATGCAAACAAAAACCTTAGTGAGACATGGACATCTAATTATGATGAGCCTTCATGTCACAAATGATCCTGATAGGAGAAAAAAAATTAAACAGTCAGGATGATGATGTCTTCAGAAAAGTTGCAAGAATAGGATAAAGAATTTATGGATACCCATCACCCAGATTCTCTAAATGTTAATCTTACTACATTTGCTTAAACATCTCTTTCTGTGTGCATACATACACACACATATACATATATGTAATTACTTTTCTGGATTGTTTAATAAATTGCAAATAAGATGTCCTATTTATTCCTAAATATTTCAATGTGAGTTTCCTTAAAACAAGGAATTCTCTTATGGAACTCTACTACTATTATCTTTGATACAATATTATTATTGACTGTATAGACCTAATTCAGATTTAGTTTTGTCACTTTTAAAACCTACCTCTAAATTGAAAAGGTAGAAGAAGTGCAGTGAAGCAGCTTGTAATGAGTGCCCACTAATGTGCCATAATTATTTAATTCAAGCCTTTCATCCATTTTATAAAATAGATATCTAATTCTTCACCAATGAGGAAACAGACACAGAGAAGAAAAGACATCACTTACCTAAAGGAGACAAGGCTAATCAGCGCAGAACATGGACTGGACAATATACCAACCTACCAGGTCGACATGTTTCAGGCCTTGCCTCAGTTAATCATCACACATCTATTCTTACTCCAACTAAAGCTTGAGAGTTTGGGTCACTCGTCCAAGATCACAGAGTTAGTAAGTCTAGAGCCAAGATTCAAACTAAGTGTGTGTGGCTCTAGAGAAGGTGCCTGTCATCATTATACTGTGGTGCATTCCAAAGCAGTTAAGCTTTGCAGCTGTGAGCCTATAGGTTGCCAAACACCCATGTTTTTAAATATATAGAGATTTGTTGTTATAAATATCGTAGGATAATTTATTGAAATAGTAACTTGTGCATGCTCTCCTTAAATCATTTTTCTTCCATGTTAAGTAGGTCACCACTATTGAGCCCTTTGCTTCTGGGGAGGTTCACGGTACAGGGTCCAAAGTAGAATTTGCCCATACGTGCTTCCTTGTTTCTGGAAAAACTTATACAAGACGAAGGGATTATACTAGGTGCACTGAAAGGAGAGGAATAACAGTATCTGAGAACAAAGCGAGGAATGGGGATTTGATCAGGATCAGGGTCAATGGATACCCTCACATTTCTTGGTGGTAGCTGCCTGGGGACAGCTCTGAGTTCATGAGGGTGGATTGACTACTAGATACTGGGGTTTCTATCCTCACCAAGGACTCTTCAGCCTCCAGCATGAGACAGATGTAGCTGGGCTGCTGAGTCACTAGGGAATGTGTCCACTGAAATAGTGGGTCACTAAGCATTGACCAGCCTGTTCTGAGGACCAAAGACCAGGGGGACATCCCCAAAGTGTGGGAGCTGTGTAATACCCCAGAACCTTTGCTCCATTTTGAATAATGGGAGCCACAACACAGGCTGAAAGTAGAACAGTAGGGTTGGAGCTGGAATCAAATTTAAGCATTAAAAACAAGACCTGAATACTTTTACACACTTGAGTTTATGACAGATGTGGCCTTTCTATTCATTTATCTGTATGACTTTGGGAGAGTTAGGGAGATTTCCTGGATTTTGGTATGCTCTTTCATAAGAGAAGTTAGATTAAATACTAGGGTCTTTACCAACACTCAGTTCTGTGTTTCCATTACAGTTTTCTCTATTTTCACTTCTGTTAAGTGATAGAGAGTCTGGAAATGGGTTATAGTATGATGGGTAGACTCTATACTGTACCTAGGAAGGAAATTAATATATAACGCCATGTGGTCTTTTATTTCCAGCTCTACATTGGCAAAGTTTATTCTATTACTTCTTGAATCATTGAAAGATAAAGTATACAGGTTTTCCCGCATATCTTTGCCCTAAAGCATGATGACAGACACAAAATAGCTATAAGAACATAAGAGAAACCTGGGTGAATCCCTGGACTCCTCAACTCAAGAATTCTCAACTCTACTAGTCAATACCAGGTGGAAAATCAGATCAAACATTTAGAAGGAACCCAGGTGCCAAGAAGGCCAGAAGTGACTTTGAGTCTACTGCCAGGTGTTACTCTTTTGAATTATCAAGAGGGTTCAATATACATGGATAAGTATTATGTTTCTGACAAGTAATTCTTTTGCCATTCCAAATGCTCCTTTTCCCATGGCTAATAACCTGAATGTGGGAAGTTAGTGGTAGACATTGTTGATGTCCTTGATCTTCCTCAAGCTTTCAGTGGCTTTAAAAAATATATGCAGGTGTTGATGTCCAAGAAATTAAATCCATATCTTTAGTATATTTGGATGCAACAAGACTTTTAGCCTAAGTGAAGTAAAAGAGACTAAATTTCAATGTACACTGATGAACACTGGATTGGGAAATCTGGACCACTTCTATGAAATCTAGAGAATTCTCCCCACATTGTTGTGATGGCAAGTATTTGTCTGGACCAGCACCCTTTCCCTAAAAGCCCGGATAGTAAATATTTTAGGCCATATGGTCTCTGTTGCCACAGTTCAACTCTGCCCTTGTAATGTGAAAGACAGTACATACTTGAATGGGCGTGACTGTGTTCCAATGAAACTTTATTGATGGACACTGAGATTTGAATTTCATATAATTTGCGCATGTCACAACTTATAATTCTTATTCTGATTTTTTGACCTTTAAAGCCATAAAAAACTGTTCTTAACTTGCAGACAGCTCAACAGCAAATAGTGGACTGGATCAGTTTGCTGATCCCTGACCCAGATGGTCTTTGCTTTTAGCCACGAGCTGTATTAAGCTATTCAGTAACACACAGGAGAACTGGTGTCTTATCTTGGCTTCTCAACTTATTGAACATTGGCTGGAAGTTATTAAAAATTTTCTAGACTACATTTGTCCCATCTATAGAATTGTATTGGGGTGGGGAGAGGAAAGGTAGTAGAGTCCTAAATTCTATTAATTTCAATTCTGTTTAATCAACCCAGGTAACATCTTGCTGGCAAATACTACACTTACGTAAAGTTACTGGCATATCTTCTTCTTTTTTTTTTTACTGTGACATGAAGTTTATTTTCTCATCCAGAGATTTATGGGATCCCATTCTGTTTTTATTATTTTATTCTTTTAAATTATTTTTAAATTATTTTTTTATTTTTAAAGAAGCTTTTGATTACATAAATGTTACAGAAAAAATATAAGGGATTCCCAAATGCTCCACTTCCTCCCCCTCCCCCTACTTTTCCATATTAACAACATCTTTCATTAGTGTGGTATATCTTCTTGAATCATTATACTTGTTTGGCTTTGTTGAACCTACAGCGCCAAGTTCTACAATTGCAAAATATCCCTGTTAGTTGAAATTTGGCTGTGCTGTAATTTCTATCACTTAAGAGGAAGGCAGTTACCTTGTCAGAACTCTACCAGGTCTCAGGAAATTGCCAAAAGGCTTTCAGAAACCAATTTACACTTCCATTTTTCCTACACTTAAACAACTCCTCTGAAAGTCCCCTTTCCTTTATTAAATACTCTTAAAGGGAAATAAAGAGGTTTGAGAGAAAGGCAAAAAACCTTATTAATCATAGTTACGGTAATTTGGTCTAAGATAAAATGGCACTGTTTATAAAGAAGTGTTTTGCCATGTAAACTCAGAAGGTAAAATTTATTGGAGGGATGTTTATAGCCTACTTAATGGGACCCACTGCTTGTAAAACATACTTGTATCTCTGATTTGCATAAAAATTTATTCAAAATGTTTTTTGAAAGCAAGACTTCTACTGGTAGCAATTTTGTAGCAACTGCTCATTCCCATAGGAAATGCAAGGTATTAGTGGTGGGGTGAGGTACGAGAGCCCTGTATGATGTTTTGCATGTTTGTTTTGTAAGTTCACAACTTTTACTATACACTTACTGTTTATGTATGTTTATGTATGAGTGATATACTTCAATACATTTTTTAAATGAAAAAATATGCTTTATTTTAGACCTTTTGCAAATTCAGGCTGGCCCCTCCTTCAATTATTCATGTTTAAGAGACTACACATTCCCTAGATATTGCTACAAATCACAGAGCCAAGTATTTGAGAAAGAAACACAGGAAGAACCTTGAAAATGTGAAGTGATGACAGCAGAAAACTTGCCAGGACGATAAGCAGGGGGAGTTGAGGGTGGGGTGGAAAGTATCTAATGATTAGGGGTAATGTTCTCAAAAGGGGGAAAATAAAAGAGAAATTGCAGTAAATTTGGATGTTACTGCTAATATGAAAATCACACCTCAAACTTGAGAATGGAAAATAATTTTGTATTATATCCAGTTGCAAGGATTCTGAAGTCACTGTGTCCCTTCTGGTGCATTTAAGATGGAAAATATTTGGAGGCCACTTTTCGGAACTGCAATTATAATTTGAATGAATGATCTCAACTAGGATTTCTGTGGGGGACGTATGCATCCTGTTCAGATATTGCCGATGAGATGTAAACATGAGGTGTTTCTTTTCAAAGGAAGAAAAATCTTCAAGTAGAGAGGAGCTTTCACTGGCATAAGAATTAGTGTCCTGGCATTCTATGAGTTTGTTTTCTTAGAAGTGAACTTCAGATCAACAGCTGTGGGGTGAAACCTGTGGCAGCACAAAGGGCTTATAGTTTATATATATGCAAATAATATACACCTACCACATACACCTGTTCTTATCCATCAGATCTTAGGAAAAGAAAGACCGAGAAACCACGTATCTTTGTAGAGTGAAAGTGGAGTATGGGGGAAGACCTAACGATGTATGTCAGGTTATGTCCAGAAATCAAAACCCACTTATTTCACTGATTTTTTTTCTGGGATATCAATGATCTACTTTCCATTTATTTATTGATTGAGTCCATGTCTCAGGCATATGTAGTGTTCCCTCCACACAAAGTGAAAAACTTGCATTTTGGAAGAGCGTTTGGCTAATTTGACCAGGAAGGTAGCTATGCTAAATAGTTTGCAGTGGTTTTCAATGTGTGGTCACCAGGACAGCAGCAACTTGTTTGAAATGCAAATTCTCTGGTCCTATTCAAGACATACTGAATAGAACACTCCATACATGGGGCCAACAACCTGTGCTTTTAGAAGTTCTAGGTGATTCTGATGAATGCTAAAGTTTGAGAACCACTGGATTAGGCTAAAGAATACACACAGACTGAGGCATGGCCCCTCTAGTAGACTGGAAAAACTGGTCCATGGCAGTTTCTTGGAAGTGCCAGAACTCTTTTCATAAGACTATGTGCAGAAACCTGACAATTTTAGGCTCCTGTTCACTTTTAAGAAAATGATTAGCCTAAGAAATATGAGATCATTGTGGAAAAGTTAGAAAATATTACTGCAGGAAGAAGCAAAATAAAATATAGCTACTTTTCCTTGAAACAAATCTTCATGTACAATATATTTTGAAAATGGACTCATAATACACATTCTGTTCTATAACTTGTTATTCTCTTAACAACGTACTTTCCACTTTACGAGGGAAGAAATTGAGGACAAGGGAAGACGTACAGCTTGTCCTAGGACGTAGCTAAGAAAAGGAGGAAGTAGGACTTGAACCCAAGTAGCCTCATCCCAGAATCTTTGCTCTCAGTGGTGCTAAGCTCTACTACATTATGATTGTGAATGGCTGAATAATAGACGCTGAACAAATTCACCAAATGTATTTAGCCAATTTCCTATTTTTTAAGTTTATTTTGAACATTTAATAATTGAAAATATAAACAATTAAAAACTAAAAAGTAAACACAGATGAATAAATACATATATTTCTCAATTAAATGTACTGTATACATATAATTTTTTTTTTAAATCAAACAATATGTTACACAATATATTTGGTTCATAGTAACACAATCATATAGTATTTGTCCTTTTGTGCCTGGCTTGCTTCGCTTAACATAATGTCCTCTAGGTTCATCCATGTTGTCATATGCTTTATGACTTCATTCTTATTACAGCTGCATAATATTCCATCGTGTGAATAGACCACAGTTTGTTTATCCACTCCTCTGTTGATGGACACCTGGGTTGTTTCTAACTTTTGGCAATCGTGAATAATATTGCTATGAACATTGGTGTGCAGATGTCTGTTTGTGTCACTGCTCTCAGTTCTTCTGGGTATATACCCAGTAGTGGTATTGCTGGGTCATGTGGTAAGTCTATATTCAACTTCTTTAGGAACTGCCAAACAGTCCTCCACAGTGGCTGTACCATTCTGCATTCCCACCAGCAGTGAAGAAGTGTTCCTATATCTCCACACCCTCTCCAACACTTGTAGTTCTCTGTCTTTTTAATAGTGGCCATTCTGATAGGTGTGAAATGATATCTCGTTGCAGTTTTGATTTGCATTTCCCTAATCACTAGTGATGTTGAGCATTTCTTCATGTGTTTTTTGCCATTTGTATTTCTTCTTTGGACAAATGTCTGTTCAAGTCTTTTGCCCATTTTTAAATTGGGTCATTTGTCTTTTTATTGTTGAGTTGTAACATCTCTTTATATATCCTGGATATTACACCCTTATCAGATATGTGATTTCCAAATATTTTTTCCCATTGAGTTGGCTGCCTTTTCACCCTTTTGACAAAGTCCTGTGATGTGCAAAAGTGTTTAATTTTGAGGAGGTCCCATTTATGTATTTTTTGTTGTTGTTGCATGTGCTTTGGGTGTAAGTTCCAAGAGACCACCACCTACTACAAGGTCTTGAAGATGTTTCCCTACATTTTCTTCTAGTAGTTGTATGGTCCTGGCCTTTATATTTAGATCTTTTATCCATTTTGAGTTGATTCTTGTATAGGGAGTGGGACCAATTTCCTATTGTTGCACACTTTTTTTTTTTTTTTTTTTTTACAATTTTTACTATTATTAAGCACATTGCAATGCTTATTCTTTAATATACATCTTTGAACACGTATTCACATTTTTATTAAGAAAAGCTCCTAAAAATGGAATTGCTGGTTAAATGACTTTGTAGTTGATACATTTTCGAACTGCTCTCCAGTTTACTCTGTCTACAGTAAATAAGGGTGCCCTTCTCTGCACAGCTTTGAAACTACTACATGTTACTGTTTTTTTTTTTTTTTTTTTTTTAAACTTTTGCCAATTAGGGGAAAAAGGTATCTTGGTGTCTTATCATTCTTGGATTACTAATGAACCTGAGTATTTTCCATAGGCTCACTGGCCACTTGTAATTATTTTTTCAATTGCCTGTTGGTTTGCTGGATCCATTTTTTCTTCATGTAAATTTGCATTAAATGATAGCACACATAATCTCTATGAAGGTTCACAAAGTGAACATATCCATATAACTGGGATCAAGGTAAAATACAGAGCATGACCAGTGTCCTGGAAGTTTCCTCGAACCCCATCCTGGTCACAATCTCCCTCCCCACAAAGGTAACCTCTACGGTGGGCATTCTCAGCGGGGGTGATAGCACCCCTCAAAGATGTGAAATTGGTTCTTTGGGGTTAATGAAAATATCTTACTCTGTTATGTATAAAGCACACTGCACACATATTGCATAAACAGAAATTTGTAGCATTCACATTTCACAGAGGAGGGCGTGAGGGTGGGAAACACTGTCCTCTCTTGACACTGCAGTTTTGCCTATTTTGAATTTTATACAAAGCAAAATTTAAAGCTTTTAAAATTGGGGTGTTCTTTTTCTTGATGGTTTGCAACAATCTTCAAAAGTTACAGATGTTAACATTTTATGTTTTATTGGGTATACTTTTTCAATTTTGATCTTTGACCTTTTTTTTTTTTTTAAAAGGAGGTTCTGGGGATTGAACCCAGGACCCTTGTACATGGGAAGCTGGCGCTCAACCACTGAGCTACATCCGCTCCCTAATGAGAGTTGGTTTTTTCATTTGTTTGTTTGTTTGTTTGTTTGTGTTTTTTGCAGGTACCAGGGATTGAACCCAGGACCTTATACATGGGAAGTAGGTGCTCAACCACTTGAACTACATCTGCTCCCTGATCTTTGACTTTTAGCTGTGTTAACATAGTGTACAGAAATTTAAATATTTTATTTTGTTGGGTCTTGTCCCTTAAGGTTTCTGGATGTGCCTACCCAGATTTCCGGGAGTGTGAGGACACTTTAGACTACTGTCTGAATCATACTTGAGACAGCTGAAGGGCAGAGAGCTGATGCTGATGCTCCTGTAACAGGTAAGAGTGCATGTTTTCTAAGGACTAGTGTGGTCCCTGGGGCATGGCATTGGCCTGGAGGTCATTTAAAATGGACTTCTCCCATCCACGGGGGCATCCTGCCGGGGTGAGATGAACTCAGTCGAAAAAGACTGGAGTTCCTTACTGGTTGCAGAACTGGGGGGTTGGTCATAAATGAAAGTTACAGAAGAATTGCCCACATGAAGGGCCTTTGCCGAGAAACACACACAAGTTCTTTCTGTATCTGAATTTTTCAGGTTAGTTTTAATTCTGTTCATTTGTTCGTTCATTTCTTCATTCAGCCATTTAAAATCTTATATAGTTACTGTTGTTGGTGATTTTTTTTTTTTTTTCATTTCAGTCTCAAATGCATTTGCAATTTATCTAGGTGTAACCTACCTAAATGTAAGGTGTGAGATAGGAATCGGACTTATTCCCCCATATGATCAGTGAGTTTTTTCACAATACCAGTTATGAGCCTTTCCCTACTTATTTGAAGTACTGCTCTTATCCTATAAAAATGAGGGTGTAGCTCTGTGCCTGTTTCTAGACTTTCAGGTTAGACTTCCGTAGGAATGTCAGCGGGATTGCGCTCAATGTGCATATTAATTTGGTGAAGAATTGATAGAATTATTGTCTCTTTCCATTTTTAAAAGTCTTCTTTTAAGTCTTTTATGAAAGCTTTATAGTTTTCTTCAAATTGGTCCGATACATTTTAAAAAATAAGTTTATTTCCTAGGCATTTGCTTTATTTACTCATATTTATAATGATATAATTTTCCCCAGTATATTATCTTATGGATGATTGTTGATTATTGATTTTACTATAAGAGTTTTAAAAATTGCTTTTTATTAAATCTATTATTATTTCGAATAGTTTTTAGATAATTTAAATATGTAAAACAGAAGAAAATGAACCAAAACTCGGTTTTAAGCGACTCAGAGGAGAGGCACAGAGAGAGAGAGAGGCTCAGAGTCCCACCTCCTCACCTCCATGAGGCCCCAGAAACTGTCCCTTCAGGGGTCTTCCTTATTTTCCACCATCACAGTTTGATGATCAGAAAGGTAAACCATCAGATCATCTGCAAATAATGGTTACTTTACCTCTTCCTCTGTTATCCGTATACCTCTTATTCTGTCATATGGGAGTTATTTAATAAATGTTAAAAAAATAATGAATAATTATAGTTTTTAGTACTTCCAAAGGTTATTAAAAATGATGATAATCTTTTTCATCTTTGTATTTTTCCTGACTCGAAAGTGACTATTTCTAGTGTTTCACCACAAAGATTAGCACAGTCCATTTGTTTGAGGTAGAGATTTTTCTTATTTTGCCCAGGAATCTCCTATTTTTATTTTATTTAAAATATTAGGAGTAATGGATATGGAATTTTACAAATGCTTAAGCAGCGTCTAGCAAGGTAATCCTGTTTATTTCTTTGATCTTTCACTATTAGGAATTATCTATCTGATAACTGAACTAACTGTCCTTACAGTCCTTGAATAGGGTCCAAACAATCCTGTTATTTCAATATACTACTGGATTTTTCAATGCCAAGTTCTCATACAACATTTTTGCTGTAAATAATATTATTTATCATTTTCCTTTTATTAAATGTTTGTTTGTCAAATTTGGGCGTCAGGGCTGTGTTTGCTCAGCAGTTCTCAGTTCTAGCTGCTCATCAGAATTACCTCTAGTAACATTAAAAGTACAGATGCCTCGGCCCAGTAGAAAGTTCTCGTCTCTAATTTACAAATGCCTGCTTTTATCTTTAAGAATGCAATACTTTGCCTTTCTTTTATTCCTTGCTACTTTGGTTATTTAGGGTATTAGTTTCACTCTTGTTTAGTAAGGAAGACAATGCACATCATTCCGGGCCCACAGGTGGCCACATCTCATTGCAGTCTCATCATTATTTTCTAAATATGATGTAAATATAATTTAATTTCCCCTTTGTTTCAAGAGTCATTTAGGAGAGAGGTTTAAAACTTCCAGGAAATTTTTTTAAAGAAAGGTTTGTTTCTAGTTTTGTTATTAATTTATAGTCTTACTTCACTATCGGTGCAGTTTCAACTTTTTTAATTTAATGGAGTTTTCTTTGTGGCCTAATAGTTTTTATAAAAATTCATGGCTGGGGGATGGATGTGGCGCAAATGGTTGGGCATCCATCTCCCATATGGAAGGACCTGGGTTCAATCCCTGGGACCTTCCGGTAAAAAAAAAAAAAAAAAAATTCATGGTTGTTAACAAAGATGAAGTATATAGGTAATATCTTTTTTAGGTTTAGCATTTGTTATATAACTATCAAATTCACCCTCAACAATGATATTGCTTAAACCCCTCCGTGTGTGTTTGTTTATTTATTTTTGGCTTCGTCATTGTTCCAGGACTGAGAGGCATTTTAGAATCCTATCACTAGTTCATTTTCAGTCTCTCTTGCTTTTATGTCCAATCCGCCTGTGGAATGTTAAATCAACCCGCATGATCGTCAAAGCCTGCTTTAATTTAATATCCCACTAATTTTTAGTGGTACAGAAAAATCGGCAGCCACAAATCTCTCTGCTATGTTATTTGATGCCTAGAAGATAGGAGAGTTTTATCTTTGTTAGGAGCTCGCCAATCCCTTTGTTCTGTTTAATGATTTATAACTTAAGTGTAATAACTTCTGCTTTCTTTTTTTGTCCATGTTTGCACCATAAATATTGGCCATTTAGTTATTTGCTTTTAATTTTCAGCTTATCCTTTATTTGAAGCTTAATTCATACGAAAGAAGAACCAGCAATTATGCATTTACATTGCTTCTGTGTTTGCTGCAATGTCTTCCATTGTTACACCATAATATTCATACAGCCATCTTCTACTTACAGAAAAATGGATGACTTCTTTCAGATAAAAAAATTCAAGATCAAATGTGGAAATTTCTCCACAGTTGAGATATTATTTATTTTTCTTTGGGTAACACTGAGACATGAGGAACAATCTGTATACAGTTCTCCAGTGCTGAAAATTTAAAAATCCATGAAGTAGCTTTATAAATTCTTCTGCAAAGTGTTATTCACATGAATTTTTAGGTAAAAATTTGGGGGCAAACTGCCTGAACAAGATGCAAATCTCTAAATATTTTGATAAACTGTTAGGTCTAGAGTTTGCTAATGAAAGCTGTTAGGTCTAGAGTTCACAAGTTAATATCATACATTCCATAACTCAAAAATTTCTAAGTTTTCATAGCACATTGACAAACTTGTTAGGGAAAACTGAACTGTCACTACCAAAGATGTCGCATATAGCACACAATTTGAAAGACACAGCCAAGCTCAAGGATGTATTCTAACAAAATCCACACGACTATAGAAGATGTGAATTTAAAACATGTAAGACATGTTAAATGCTTGACTCTGACTGCACATTGCCCTTCATTCTGGCTCATATTTAGGATTAAAAAAAATGCACGTCTTGCGGAGCAGGTATAGCTCAGTGGTTGAGCACCTGCTTCCCATGTATGAGGTCCCGGGTTCAATCCCAAGTACCTCCTAAAAACCAAACAAAAACAAAAACAAAAATGCACGTCTTCCCCTCCTTCCCTCAACCCCATCATGCTGTGGAATGGTCAGCTGACCTACGAGACAGTCTAAACCTCCCTTAGTCCCATTTTCCCACAATTTCTAGTTGCATAGAAAAATATTCACTTCACATCTTAAAAACAGCATTTATACGTCTGTACATATCCATCTGGAAATATATCCTATCTTTCCACTTTTCACCCTTTGGAATACCTTTAGTTAAGTTTATTTTTTGAAAAATTACAACACACATTTGAATTTGGATTTTTGGCCAAATCTCAGTCTTCTCTTTTAATAGGCAAGTATGTCTTTGTTGCATATTTTCTGAAGGTTTTCTATCTTTTTACTCTTTTTTTGTTTTATTTTTCCTTTTTTGTAATATGATTTGTATTCCCCCATCCCCAAATAAAAACACTGGAAACTGTTTTTAAAAGCTCTGGGAAATTACTTTTAAGTGCTTAAACATTCTTCAAATTTTACTTTTAGTCTCTCAAGAAGCTATTTTGGTTACTAAAAATTGTTAAACCTCTACCTTTCCAGTTTTCATTGTTAATCCTTTGGCACTGTTTGACATTTTCTTAAGACTATGTGACCCAAAAGTTACTTGTGTTTCTTAAACATACGGCTACCAAAATCATGCTACTCCTAACTCTAGTGTGCTGTAAGATTATCAACGTTCCGAATATTTTCAAATGTCTCCTGTTTGTTTATGTATAAATAAACGGCTTGACTTATATCCTTGTATCAGGCCTTTCAATTGCCTAAAATTTGAGTCTTTCACTTTTTACTCAACTGTTCAAACTGTTCTAAGATCCTGGGCTGGCATGCTGAACGAAGCAGGTGGACACTACATGTCCAGCAATTCAGGAGGAAATGGAGAAAGAGCTTAGGCGGTGAGCTGTCCCAGCTGGGGTGCCTGATCTCTGCCCAGGTGTGTGGAGTTTGGAGAGACTTGCTGGATCAGCGACCCAAGTTCCATTCTGGCTTCCACTGCAGGCACCACTGGCCGCATCAGGCTTCCTTCCTTAAGGAGTAGGGCACCACCTGCTCCTGTCTGGGTCGCCGCAGCCCTGGGGTTGGGTGCCACCAGGGCCAGAGGAAACGTACAAGATGGTACTGACACTATGGCCCTCGTGGCTGGTGTTTTCACCATCTCTGCCCCATCTCGGAATGATGGGGCATCATGGGCCACCCAAGTGGAGTAGAACCTTGTTCCCAGGGCCTCGTTACATCTCCAGCCCAAAGGCCTCAAAAGGAAAATAGAAATCTGAGCAATCACTTCTGAACTCTGCAACGAAGTATTTACTCAGTGGATGGATAAAAAATTTACTCCATGTGAATTGTTCATTGCTGCACATTGTTTTCACTGACTGGTTTTATCTGAGAGGGCTCTGTGATTCCCTTTTCATGAATGGTAAATCACTTTTAGCAGATTTACTCCTGATTTTTAGACAGGCCTAGAACTGACCCAGTTAACCCTGTGTGTGTTTCCTGAAGGGGCTGCTGCTGCAGGGGAAAAGCTGTCTCTGGACTGGCTGGGAGTTAGGATGGTAAATTAACTGCCTAGCGCACATCCCTCAGAGGCCACGATTCTTGGTTTCCTCCTTCAGGGATGGGAACACCACCAGCCCTGCTCATGACAGTAAAGGATTTGTGAGGAAGAAAGGCGATGCATGAGAAAACAGCATGCCAGGTATTGCAAAGGACCCCATGAGTGCAAGTGGCTTCCTAAAGTGAGAGGAGCGGAAGCTTCCTTCTCAAAGATTTCACTTCTCTGCATAAGAGAAAAATGTTTTAGCTCAAAGAGAAATAAACAGGCATTCTGTTCCACCTTGCCCACTCATCCATTCATCCAACAGTTATTTATCAAGAGTCTACTTGGGGAAAAAAAAAGTCTACTCGGTGTTGGGGACTCCTCTGCCTGCTGACCTACGACACTCACCAAGGCTGGTCCCTCCTCTCACGAAGCTATTATTTCTGTGGGGGAAGCCAGGCAATATATCTACACAGAAGCAAAATCGTTTTAGCCAGTGATAGGCACCATCATGAAAAGTGGGATAAAGGCACAGAAGAGGACCAGGTGGGCAAGGCATGATGGTTGCTCTTTTTAATAGTGTGCTCTGGAAAAATCCATATTCATTTATTCTGGAGGATTAAACGTATAATTAATAAACCGCCCTGCAAGAGCATAGTGCTTGATATTTGTAAAAGACTTTCATATCCCCTTTCCTTTTTTGCACTTTATAATAGCTTTAAATTACAGTCTAGATAAGATCTAAAGTTAACGTTAAGCTGCAAGGAATCTGAGGCCCAAATGGACAAAATATCAAAATGGGGAGCGTACGTACCCATTTCACATCTGGTGCTGGCTACGCCAGTGCCGTAAGCCTCTAAGACATCCTTTACGGATGACATGGACTCGTTATACCTGATCGTGACCCCGAGGAAGTTATAGGAGCCCATGTTGATGGCATCTTTGATGATTCTTCCAGTAAACCTGCAAGGAGGAGGGCAATTGAGCACAAAGCACTTTCTAATTTAATATCAGTGTAGAGCCCTGGCAAAAACTCTCACAAAAGAGATGTTGGGCCTGGTCCCAATCATATATTTTCTTTTTTATTTTTTCAACTTGCACTGTTGTCACTACAAAACACCCTTAGAGGAAAGAAAATCCCTATGGAAGTATGGCTTTGGCAAAACAGTGGAGAAAGGAATACAAAGCTGTGGATTATTACATAGTCCTGATTTTCCTTGAATGCTTGCTTTCATGACACCCACACTCTGGTTTAAATTCCAGCAAGACCCATGGTCATTGCCATCTCCTTTGGCAAGAAGGACGAGGGTACAATTTCCCCATAAAGCTGAAAAGGCCTCTTCTAGCCAGTTGTGTCAGATGCGGAACCTTCTGACACAGCTTCTGGCTTTAACTGCAATATAAACAAGCCGCCCTTGGCAACTTAATTACTGGGAGTTCTTCCATGAGTAAGACGAGGGCTTGCAAAGCCTGAATGCTGGAAGATCTGTGGTTGCAAGGCCTAGGTGTTTTCAGATCTGTAATCTGGTGCTAGGCTAGTGGTTCCTTGAAAAGGCTTTTTTTTTTTTTTTCCCACAGAGTCACTTCAAGTGGCTGCCTCACCTAAATGTCCAGTTGTAGTCATCTGATACCCTCTCCATCAAGTCAAACTTCACATCTGGGGCACTGCAGACGGGTCGGTTCCAGTTGTCTCTTATTCGCATGTAAATATTCCGCTTGTAAAAATTCTCAAAGTCTTGATACAGCGGCACAAAATCCTGTTACAACACAGGCAGAAGGTTATTAGCTTTAGTCTCTCATTTTTATTTTTGTTTTTTATTTTTTTTTATATTTCACTTGCAATTGAAGGCTGGGAGAAAACCTGGAAGAGCTATACAAATAAACCATTGGTCAACAATTTTTGAGCAAGAGTCAATAGATGAAGGGGCATGTAGGGTACACAAATAAGTCTGAGAAAGTTCCATCCCCAAAGAACTTAGCCCACTTCAGAGGAAGTAAAAATGAGATAAATAAAGGTAATAAAGGTAACAGGGCAATAAAAGGTGTGTCCCAAAGCTAGTAGCAGAGAAAACGAATTGCTACCGTGTTCCTAAGGAGGGAGAATCCTATCTGAAACGCAACAACAGGTGGTGACATCCAAAGTAGTTTAGCTGGTTAAGATGGTTAAGATGACAATTTGGCCTTAACTATTGTGGGCACGAATATCTCCACTCACTGTGTTTTCAGAAGTGTGGATGAACTTGAACTGTTGGGCCTGTTGTCAAAACTGCCCTCGGCAGGCAGCTATATGGCCAAGAGCTTGGAAACCAAGCTGGCCAGCTGGGGGAGGCACCTGTCTTCTCGCAGCTGAGCTGACAGCACTGTGCTGTTGCATAATCCCTCTGTGTCTGAGGGATTTGCAATCCAGTTTATGCTCCAAGAAATATAGGTCTATATAATTTTGTCATCTATCTCCTAGTGGTTAATTCAAGATGGCGGATGGCAAACGTTGTGATTGTGGTCTAAGCCAAGAACTCTGGGCGTTCATGAAGTTAGTGTGGGAAGGACGGCCCCATCTAGCTGGAGGAATCAGGGTGGCTTCATGGAGGAGGGGCCTTGGAGGTGGGCCCTGAAGGTAGACTGGGATCGTTACAGGCAGGGATGCCTGGGTGGACGCTCAGGGTGAATGAGGCCAGTGTACTGGAAATGCGGCATATATTTGAGAGGAGCAAGTAAGAGTAAAGCATAAGGCAGATCCTGTCACTCTTGCTCAGAACCTGGAGAGGCTCCCACCTTATTGCGAGTCAAAGCCAAAATCCTGACCGTGGCTCTGTGGGGGCAGGCTCCCCGTTTCCTCTGGGATCCCATCTCCGACCACTCCCTGCAGTGTGGGTGAGGCTGCGAACCTCAGCACAGATGCCGGGAACCTTAACTGGTCCCATGCACTTTACGCTGGAGGCAGTGAAGAGCCACTGAGAAATCTGCAGTGAGCTCTTTGCACCCCTTCGCCTGACGAATGAGGAGATTTCCTGCGGGAGCATGGAGAAGTGTGGGCAAACTTTGTGGGGGACCTTATGCTGCTGGTTTGCCCACTCACCCCCGAGCAGGTCCTTCCAGAGCTAAATACGTAGAAGCTGCAGGTTTGTGGCTGGTGTCTGCATCCAAGCCACAGTCCGTTCTGTCACTGCAGTGACAATGGCATCATTTCTTGGGGAAAAATTGTGATTATTTGTGGGAAAGAATGTTCATAACCACACCCTGGGGACTCTTTTTTGCATATGAATTTGAGGCACTATTTGGAGGATGGTTGGGCAGCTCTATTGGTTACTCTGTGACTTGAACCTCTTCTACTAAATGTGTTTGCTCTCAGCCCACTTTCCTAATGTAAGTTTTATTATGGTTTAAAGCTGTAAGGTTATGATAACCAGCCGCACCCTTTCATGTCCTCACAGGGAAAGGTACATACTTCTGAGATGCAAAGAAATTGAATAATTCTAGAAAATTCTTTTCCAAACTATTTCCTCTTTGGTTCATTAACATTTTTTTTTCAGACTGTTTGCTGCTTCATGGATTATCCTATATCCCAAAACATTGTTTGGTTCCCTCTCATTTTAATTCTTTAAAGCCTCAATTGAAATGATATTACCCGAACTCATCTAATAAAGAGAAAAAAGTAAGAAATAGTTCTGTAAGTAATATTGGTAGACTGATATTAGTTTTAGGCTTTATGAGAAATAAAACAACAGGTCTAGGAGAGAAGGAGAAAAGAACCAAACATCCAGTTTGTAAAATTAAAACAGAAAATAATTTCAGGGAATGGATGTAGCTCAAGTGGTTCAGCACCTGCTTTCCATGTACAAGGTCCCAGTTTCGATACCCAGTACCTCCTAAAAACAAAACAAACAAACAAACAAATGAAAAAACCAACTCTTGGAGAGCAGATGTAGCTCAGTGGTTGAGTGCCTGCTTCCCATGTCTGAGGTCCTGGGTTCAATCCCTGGTACCTCCTAAAAAAAAAAATTAATTTCAAATGTGGAACCACAAGATGCACAATTTAACAGGGGTGGAGGGGACATAGATATCATACAATTCAAATACTCCATTTGACCCATAGGAAAACCAGAAAGGTGAGAGACTTGAACTCTGGTCAGCTTCCTGCCTCCTCACTCTCCCTTGCAGCCGCTTCAGAATGGCATCAGGTTGACTCTTTTTTTTTTTACTTTTTTAATTTTACCGGGAGGTCCCGGGGATCCAACCCAGGTCCCTCCATATGGGAGACGGACGTCCAACCATTTGAGCCACATCCGCCCCTCAGGTTGACTCTTGACCCAGTTTGTCCTGGACTCTGTATTTTGTCTACAACACCAGTGATGACAAAAGGCATGACCCACAAGATGGAACACTTGGCTAAAAGACTGCCAGTGTATGGAGGAAGGTCCACTGGTCCTTAGGAACTTGGTGTTGATGGAATAAAAACCCATCTGTGACTTGCCCATGCTCGGCTCAGAGAATAGCCATGACCCCCTGAGAGCCTGAAAGAAGGTAGAATTGTCCTCCTCCCCAAACTTTCTGCCTCCTGGCTCAGAGATCCAGAATTTGTACCTGTGAGGAAATGGTCAGATAGCCCTCTGTGGAGATAGCTGCTCTGAGGGAACAGACAGGAATTTTGACCTACTCTGTGGGGTTAGGAAAGACTACCTGTTAAGGAATGATCTTCACATGCAATCAAAATTTTATAAATAAGGAATTGAAACTCCTCTGAAAAAAGGAATGCAGATCTTTTTCACTACCCACGACTGTTTCTTTGTGGCTGAAGTGGGCACTAATCCAGATGTGAAACACAAGCTTGGCAGTCTATAAGTTCTTGAGATGGGCAATGAGCTTGAAAAGCACTTAGAATCCAAGATCTGGTCCTGGGCTGAACTGATTTGCTTTTGCGTCATTGTCGTCTCCTTACTCCCCACCTGTGATGCTTCTTGCATTTTCACCTCACCCCTATGGTTCTTCAGGTGCAGTCAGCACCTTCCAAAGGTCAGTGTCCTCAAGTCCTAGGCAAGCCTCCCATGCCACTGTACACCAGAAAGTGAAACTGGATGTGATATTGCAAAAACAGAAGCATTGCAATAGGACATATCTTTTTGCATCTGCAGATTTAGTCACTTAGCTTACTCACTTTATTTTTCTTCCAGAGACAGATAGCCATCTGTGAAACCTAAAAATGCAGCCACAGGTAATGTCTTTGTTCTTTTTTCTGCAATGTTGATAATCCTTCTTTTTCCACTTTTCCACCTTTATGGTACTTTATAATTTTCAAAGTGTTAGAGATATTTTTATCTAACTTTTCTAGACATGTTGATAGAAAGTCAGAAATTTTGAGTTGACAATTGAGGATTATTCCAGTTCCAAATTCAATTCTCTTTCCAGTAAACCATGTTGTAGGATTTGATATTTATAAGGAGGTGAAGGTGGTATATCCACAGTGCATTGAAAATGCGACCAGATTTGGAAGCATGAATCTTCTTATTTAACTCCATGTCCATTCAATAGCAAATTGAAACATATAGATTTGTAGAGGAAGGAAGACACATTATTGAATGTGCAATAGAGAGAGGAAGACATATTGAATATTCATTTGTGACTAAATTGACACTTCTGTTCTCACCTAATTTTTATTTTATATCATTATTTCCTTCAGGGAAATACCTATTTCTCTTAACAGAGTTGGGCCCAGAATAATAACAAAATATGTGTGTGCTTTCTTTTTTCTTAGTAAAGGTAATTGTATTTCAAAGTCATTTTAAGTAGAGAAACACTAAGCGAAAGTGACTAAATTTAATTTTTCTTTTTAAGAAATTAGACAGGGATTGAATACAGATGACATACTGAACACTTGTATGTATCCTACCTACTGCTAATCTAAAAGTCATATAAAATGATAAAAAATATTCAAGAAGCATAATAAAGACAAGCTACTGGTCCTGGCAACTCATTCCATTCTTCTTCTACAATCATTTAAAGTAAGTAAACACATAGGCAAATAAGGATTCTCAAATGCGAAAGGTGCATAAAACAAAGTGTCATTACTATTGAAGAAAACCTAGCACAATGGGAGGCACTAATTTCAACAAACAAAAGAACTAACATTTGGTGAAATGATTTAATAGAGAAAATAGAAAAACAATAAAAAATTTATACAAGTAATATCTTCAGGGAGATACAACAGAACAAAGAATCCCATAAAAAGATAAATAGTTCAAGAGTATAATGGACAGCTAAAAAGCAAATTAATAAGTTGGAATATTAAGTTGATTAATTTTGCCAGAACAGAGTGAAAAAAGACAAAGAAAAAAGAAAGTATGAGGAAAAGTCAAGATATATAGGACAGACTCAGAAGATTACAGTATCTCTCTAATAGGAGTTGTAAAACTGAATGAAGGAGGACAAAGAGGAGAGGAAGGTGATGAAGAAGAGTAGGAAGTGAATTAGGAGGAGGAAGTTTCCTAGAGATGAACAAAAGTTTGAAATCTGAGTGTAAAGGACCCATCATCAGGCACTGGATAGAGAAAATAAGTAAAGACCTGCACTAAGATAACATGTAGTTAAAGATTTCAGATCTCCAAGGATAAAGAGAAAAATCTTAAAATTATTCAGAGAGTGGGAATCATCCTGCATGGAAATAATTAGATTGTTTCAGACTTTTTGTAGAGGAAAGTGATGAAAAAGATTATTGGAATTTTATTTTGGAATCATGGAAATGTTTTGGAACTAGATGGAGATGGTGGTTTTGGAACATTGTGAACATACTAAATGCCACTGAATTGTTCACTTTAAAGTGGTTAATTTTGCATTAATATATATTTCATCTTACTACATTAAAAAAAAAGATTATGCAGGAAGATTATTTCTAACTTAAAATCCTGTACTCAGCCAAGCTAGAAACCAAATGAGGTAGCGAAATTAAACATTCCAATGAATACAGGGAGTCATGAACACACACAGGCCTTTTCTGGAATAGTTATTTCAGGGTATACTCCAACAAAACAAGCAATGAAATAACTAAAAGGGAAGAAATGCAAAGAAATATAGTGAGTAAAGAAGCTGATGGAATATGGTTAAGCCCAAATAGTTGTTTATATATAGTATAAATAAAAAAACTGAAATAAGTAAGTAAACAACATGGATGATGGATATAGGAGAGAATAGAAGTGCATAGAATGTTGGAGTTACCATTTACTGATCTGGGGGAAATTGTGAGAGGAACAGGTTTGAAGGGGAATTTCAAGCACTCAGTTTTGGATGTATCAAGGCCAAGATGCCTACTGGAATGATTATGTTGCATGATGGCTGAAGAATGGCACCTAGCACACAGGTATAAGGCTTAGCCTGGATAGGAGCACAGACATCTCCTCCGTGGTAACTGGGAGAGTGACCAAGGATATGAGCACAGGTGCAAGGAGGTGATGGTGGATGGAGCATATAGAAGTTCTGATTTTTTCCATTTTCTTAGTGAAACAGGAAGCAATATTACTAGCTGAAAGTGAGTAGGACCAAGAGGTATTGGAGGGGCCAGAGGTGTGGGGTAGTTGGTGGGCCGAACTCTCCTCCTTTTTTT
>JAKSZT010054183.1:6121371-6151902 GCA_026826555.1 Tolypeutes matacus | reverse complement strand
TATTAGTAGTTGTTAAATCTTCCCAGGTGACTTCAATGTGCTGCCAAGGCTGAGAAGCCCTGGCCTAGTATTATGGTCCCCCAGGCTGCCAGCTAATTTGTTACCTTCCTAGGGATACCCTGATAAAGCTCTGTGAGATTGTACCCAGCCAGGTCCCAACAGGAAGACCAGTGCTTGGCCTCTTTGCTTTGGACAAAACCACATCTCACCGCCAGTGGCCTTAATGGACTCTCGCCATCGAATTACTCAGAGGAAAGTTGCTCTGGGCTACTCCTGTCCTTAAAATCAGGATGCAAAATATGAGTACAGAAAGGTAAGCTTTAATACATGCAAGCATTTGGATATTTGTCTTAAAATTCTCTACATCTACAACTTGCTGAATACTTTTTGTTACATGTGGGAGTGAAAATGCTTGGGGACGGGACAAAAATGTCTGGGATTTACTTGTCAGGGGACTGGGTAGCCTCTGGATGTAATGCAAGCACAGAAGTGCAGCAGAAATGTTTTTTTAACAGGCTAGTGCTAAGTGGGTGGGGTCTGGTGCAACCCATTTGATATTGGAAACCAGGATTTGAGAGATGTGGACCTGTAGAAAGGACGATGCTTGAAGTTTTCTGAGTTTCTGATGATTCTTGACATTAATTTGGTTATATTTGCTGACATCTGCTTCTGGATTTTGCAAAGTTGTACTGTTACATCACTGAGAAAGTAATTTATCCAGAAGTCTTTAAGAAATTGCAGGGGAGCAGATGTGGCTAAAGCAGTTGGACACCTGCTTCCACATGGAAGATCCTGGGTTCGGTTCCCAGTGCCCCCTAAAAACAACAACAACAAAAAATAAACAAGCAAACAAATTAAAAAACCAACTCAGGGGGCGGATGTGGCTCAAATGGTTGGGCGTCCATCTGCCATATGGAGGGACCTGGGTTTGATCCCTGGGAAATCCCGGTAAAATAAAAAATATATATATATTTATAGAAGGTGCATGGGCTGCCAGGCCCCGGGAGCCATGCAGCAAGATGATGACGTAACAGGAGAGAGACACAGGGGAGAGACAAGACAAGATGCTCCGAAAACTCTGAAAACCAGAAACCGAGGTGGCGCAGGTGGCAGAACACCTCTCTCCTACATCGGAGGTCTCCAGGATCGAATCCTGGTGAAGACTGGAAGAGGAGGATGAGAAGAGATGGCAGGAAACAGACACAGAGAGTTGCCCAACGAATGGACACAAATGGGGAAGGGGGGGGGTGTTTAAAATGGAAAAAGTAAATAAATAAATCTTAAAAACAAACAAAAAAACCAACTCAGGGGAGCTGATGTGGCTCAGTGGTTAAGTGCTAGCTTCCCACATACAAGGTCCTGAGTTAAAAAAAAAAAAAAAAATTGCAGTTCAACTCTCAAGTTGCCTTTGATAGAAAGAAAAAAAAAAAAAGATTTTTGGTGGGCCAAAAATGAAGAGTTAAAAGGAGAAGCTAAACAAAGTAGTTCAACCTTTCAACCACTTGTATTGTCTTTTTGTTGTTACTGGTGTGACTGATGATTAGCCTGGGCCTGTGAATTTTTTCATGCTCTCTTGGGAGGTTGTGATTTTTTTTTCACTTAATACTGAAATGATGCAGATAAAGGGGATTATCAGAGCCTGCATGGCTTGGGGTCTATTTCAGAGTGTCTGGGCCAGAAAAATAAAGGAAGAAGAAGCAAATAAATTCTAAATTTGGGGCAACACTTCAGTTTGAATGGATGATTTGGTATGAGAGAAGTCCTCCTAGTGAGATAAAAGCTAGGAAAATTGGGTTAGTAAATTCTTATTTTTGACTAAGAAAAAGAAAAAGGCTCAAAGAGAGTAAAATCAAAACAAGAGCATCCATTTATATTCTCTCTTAAAAATGCAACTGCTGTGCTCCACCCTCATTTTGTGTATGCATCCTTTTCTGGTGGCTGGGTTTTCCTGCGGGACAGTCCCTTCTGCACTTCCACTGATCAGAGTTGAGAATAGAGTAATGCGTATTCCTACTAGAAAGGACCAGGGGCCATTGAAAAGTAGCACGATCCATGGCTCAAGCAAGAGAATTTAAGATATGTCTCAGCTTATTAGCAGAAAGGAAGAATCCTGTAGAAAGTGTGGGGGTGGAGTTGGAGTGGTAGAAAAAGGATAAAGCATCAGCCTGAAGATAGGGCTACTAGTCACCAAGTCCCATCCATACGAAAAGTGATTGGAGCTAATAGTAACCAGTTACTCGGTGTATTAGTCAGCCAAAGGGGTGCTGATGCAAGGTACCAGAACTCTGTTGGCTTTTATAAAAGGTATTTATTTGGGGTAGAAGCTTACAGTCACAAGGCCCTAAAGAGTCCAACTCAAGGTACCATAAGAGGTACTTTTTCACCCAAAGTCATTGGCCACGTGTTGGAGCAAGATGGCTGCCGACATCTGCGAGGGTTCAGTCTCCCTCTTCCTCTTAAGGCCCCATGGTCCCAGCTTCTTCCAATATCAGCTGTAGGATGGGATAAATCTCGTCTCTCTCCCGGGGCTCGTTTTTCTCTGGGCTTAGCTGCTCTGGTCTCTCAAGGTCAGCTGTGAACTATCAGGTGAACAGCTTGTCTTTCTTCTTGGGAGTTCTGCCATGTCTATGGGGCCATGTCTATTTTCTCTGTGTTCTTCTCCTGCATGTTTACTTCCCAGGGCTCTAACTCCAAAACTCCAAACTCTGTTCTCTGCCATGTCTTTTTTTTGTGGGTCTCTGCCTACTAAAGGGGCAGGGACTCAACGACCTACTGACATGGCCCAGTCAAAGCCCTAGTCATAATTTAATCAAGTAAAAGTGCAACCTCAGAATTCAATACAATCTAAGGGTAAAACTTGCCTAGAGGAACAGACCAGTTTACAAACATAATCAGTATTTCTTTTTGGAATTCATCAATAATATCAAACTGCCACACTCTGTAAGGCTCTAAATCTTTAAGGAGGCTGAAAAGGGACAAATGATGAAAGGGGGCTGCATAAAAGGCATTCCTACTGAGGCGAGGCAATTGACTGATGCGCTCCACTCACAGAGGACAAAGAGGATGCAAACCATTTGTCTTGGAAAGAAATGGTAAGACTGATTATTTCATTCAATGCCTTCCTGCCCTGGGTAGATCAAGTAGTTCTTATAGCAATAGTGACAAGTGTTGAAGAAGACGCTGGGGTGTGCCACACACACCCCGCCTTTAGGACTGATGTGCCAATTGTTCCCAGCTGCTGGGAGCACTAGAGGCTGGCCACTTGGAGGATTGCCTGGGGCGAAAGGGAGCTCCTTGGTGCAGAACCACATCCTCCCAGGTAGCAGCCCACATCACTGTAGGAGTCCAATACCCTACCCCTTTCTCTCAAATCAGAATGAACCTGAAGGGCCATTCCATCTCCAGAGCTCCCCATGGGATTGGCTGAGGCTTTTGTTGTGATTGCTTCACAGCTCAGTCCACCTTCCCCTTGCCCCATCTTGCCTTCTTCATGCTCTCACAAATGTTGATCCCACAATGATGCCCCAATAACCTCCTGTACTCAAGCTTCTACCTCAGTCTGCTTCCTGAGAGCCAATCTGCAAAAGGTACTTTTCTTTTCTTTTCTTGATTTTCTATTTGAAATATAAGCAATGCTTTAGGAAAACCAAAAACACTAGCTTGCTGGACTGATAAAACAAAAATATTGAAATTCATATTAGAATATTGCTGACAGCTCTGAAGCCTAAGCCTTCCAGGGATGCCACACCTGAGAAACTGCCATTAGACTCACCCTTAGTCCCAGTCAACACTCTGAACCGTGTTGCTTTGTCATGTACCAGTTACTTCCACCTGGTGAGCAGGCAGCTTTGTGCCAAGAGCCTCTAGAACAGTCCAGGCAGTATTGGGAGGGACCATGAAGTACAGGAGGTTATAAAACTCCTTGTGAGAATGGCCAAGGGCAACTTGCTTTCTTATCCCAATTCTCCAGTTTCATCATCGGCTTTCCTAGAACCCAGGAAACCTGCATCTTTCACTGGGAGCCTGCTGGGTTGTCTCCTCTATGTAACTATTTCTATATCCATCCCCATTCAAGAAGCTTTATATTCTTAAGACTGTGTCCATGGCCACCTTTTTGCCAGTATCAGTCCACTCCATTGTGATTGAGTGGCACTGCCATCCACGTGTCTGACCAGACTAGTAATTTGGGATTTCCTGATTTCCTCCCTTTATCTTACCTTCCTTACACTCAACCACCAAGGCTTGTTGATTCCATTTCCTAAATATCTCTAGAATCACCTCCCTTTTCTGTATTCCACCTACCTCTTCCCTACTTGAAGCACAAATTGTCTCTTTTCTAAATTCTTAATTTTAAGAGTTTTCTTTGTCACTTTGCTAAAAGTGATAAATTAGAATTTTATCTCTAATATTTACAGAATTCTTTGAAGTTCTTTGTTCTCTTCTCACCCTTTCTCCTTTTTTTCTCTATAGACTCTACTGAAGATATGCAGCAGATGCCACAATATCCATTGGAGACTTCAGCCAAGCTCCAGGCATTGATGTCTAGCAGCCAGCCAGTACTTCCAGTTCAACTTGTCCAAAAGTGAATTAGCCATTTTTCCCCTCCAGCTGGCTCTTCCTCCACTCCTCATCTCAGTGAAGGACACCACCTACTACCCCAGAGCCTAAGTCACAAACCTGGGCATGGTCTTTCCCTATCCGCCCCCCCCGCCCCTGTGTCAAATCAACCACTCAATATCCCTAACTCTACCTCTTAAATCTCTCTTAATCTCCTCTCACTATTCCTATTGTCACTGCCTTGTTCTCAGCCCTACTATCTCACCTAGATTCTGTTCTGTTTTGTTTTTAAACCCCTTGATTTCTACATCAGCCTCTTAATTGGGTTTTTGGTCTCTGTGCTGTCCTTCTGTGATCCATTTTTCATAGGGCAGTGAGCATAATCTCTCTAATCTTCAAATCTGCATTCCTCTGCTTGAACTCCTTCAATGCCTTCCCATTGTTCTTCTAATAAACATTCATGGCTTATAAAAACCCATTATTTTCTTGCTCCTACGTGCCTCTCAGTCTTTCTCCCCACATACTCCTACTCACAAAACCCCAGTCAGTCCTTGGAATTCCTTAGTTCCTTGAATGTGTAATGCTTTCTCTGACCTCTGGGTAGTCTCAGACCATGTTCCCTTTCCAAGAAGACTCCTTTTGCCCCCATCTTGCCTCACCCTTTGTCTTACTACTTACTGTTCAGTCTCCAGATCTCAATTTAACTTTCTCTTCCTCCCACAACCTTTCACTTTCTTTCCTCTCTAATCACATCTTTTACTTGGCACTACTGTGACTCTTACCAAATTCTATTACAATTGCTTGTTTCATGGTTCCCTTCCTAAAGACAGGGACCATGTCTGCCTTGGCTACTTTTGTATCCCTAGATCATAGTGAAGTGCCTGGCACAAAATACATGCTCCAAAGAAGAATCTGGCTTAATTAATAAATTCATGCTTTGGCACTAGCACTGCCCTCTTCTGAGAATGTCTTCCCTTTGTACCCTATTTTACTTGGTAAACTCCTGCTCACCATTCAAGACATAGCATAGTACCTCCTGACTCTCTAAGGGAGTCACAGGGCACAGTTCCCTGTGTTCCCACATCACACTCTACCCCATCATCACGCTTTATCACATGATTTGCTTGTGAGTCTGTTTGCACATTAGACTTCAAATTTTCTGAGGGCAGGACCTGTCTTTTCTTCTATGCATATTTCACAACAATGACCTGGTGTAGAACATGTGCTCAAATGCTTGCTAAAGGTAGGAGGGATTGTCATAGTAAAACTGGGGCTGGTTTTCTTCTGGAGATGATACCCTTGACTTATGCTAGTTTGAACAGAAGCATTCTAAACAATTTGTTCATGGGCACATCACTGTAATAAGTGTTTATTTTACCATGAATACTGATCATTAAGTTATAGCATTTTATATCCCCTGGTTACACTGAAGTTCACGCCTCATCAATGTTCTTTGCTTATATATACTCAAGACTCCATCACATGGAATTGTCCATGCCCACATTGATACTGTTCAAAAGCAATTTTTTTTTTTTTTTTTTTTTTTTTTTGGAAAAAAGAGATGCATGGCATCATGAATCCTTAGAACTAATTTGAAAAACATGTTAAAATACAGGTCTTTGCAGATCTCTCAGTGCTTCCCAGGTTGTCCTGTTAGCTCTGCATGAAAAGGGGATGATGAAGACTTTTTATAGGTTAAGTAATGAGAATATCTAGAACCCTGGTTCTAAACTGGGGCCCATTTGTACCCCAAGGAATATTTCACAACATCTGGAGGCATTTTGGGTTGTCAAAATGAGGGCAGGGGTCCTATTGGCAGCTAGTGTATAAAGGCCAGGGATGCAGTTGAACATCCTACTATGCACAGCCTGTTTACCCTGATGCATTATGTGATCTAAAATGTCAGTAATGCTGAAGTTGAGAAATTCTAACCGAGAGGAAATCAAAATCTCACATTTCACTTAGACATACTTTTGAATTCTAGGATAGAATGTGTATAACACTCAACTTGCAACCAGACAACCAGGGTACAGTCCCACCCATATATCCTTGCTTTTATATTTCATCTTTAAGGTGGTATTTTAATATCTCTTATGAAGTTGTTAGAAAAATTAAATATGATAATGCATGGGAAAAACCTTAGATCAGTGTCTGGCAAATAGTAGTCAATAAATGTTGGTAAACAATAAGTCCATAAACACACAGAGGGTAGAGATGAATGGAATTTACCCTGTGTTGTTCCCAAGCCCCTCACTCTTTCTAGGGCTAATACGTGCATATTCTGAGAACACATTAGAGAAGAGTCATCAGTAAAGATCCAAGGAAGAGCATATACGTACTTTTTGTTGTTCTCGCTCTGTGGCTAAATTGCATTTTTCTAATCCACAGTATCTCAAAAAATCTCTGAGATAGCCAAACAGGGTTCCAAGTCCATAACCCAAGTAAGTGAAAACCATGACGTGAAGAGGTGGTTCCTCGAAGGATTCAACTATTAGCTCATCGCAAAAATGTGGCTGCCCATTTTCCTGAAAACACAAAAGAAAACCGAAGGTTATCACTCTCCAATTACAAATTGTACTATGATATTTAAAATTTTGGAATTTCAACTTCTGGATTTGCAAGAGCATACTTAAAATTGTAAAAGCTGTTTGTAGAAAATTGGAATTTGATCATTGAGGAGGGTAATTAGAAATGTAAATTATTTTACAATCCCCAGCTGAAGAATCATTCAGGTAAAAATTCTCAACAGATGCTAAAACCATTTGGTGAAAAGTTTATGAGGAAAGGTGTGTTTGCAAGGTGTTTAAGTACAACTCCACAGCTTACTAATCACAGACCTGGGGGTCACTATTTTGCCAGGTGATCAAATTTATATCATGAATGGTGGGACAACCTACATGTGTTCCTACTATGATATAATATTCAATGCACAGTATCATTTATAAAATATTATTGCCAAAACCATTTAACCTGAATTTAGTCAAACTCTTACATTTGAATTTATCCACACTCTTGCATCTAACTTCTAGTTTACAAGAAATATAGGGGATAAAGGAGCATATAAATGATTTCATGTGAAAATAATCAGATTATCCAGAATGTAGAACTTTCTATATGACACATTCTGGTCTTTTTCAAAAAAAAAGGTAATCTTCATAAAATAAAAGAGGATAGGAGAGGAGACTTGAGAGATATAACAACCAAATGCACTGTGAGATCTTTCATTGGATTCTGTTTTTCTGTGTTTGCTGTTTTTAAACAGGCGTATAAAAGACATATTTTGGACTGCTGTGGAAATTCAAATGAGGACTATGATATATATCAAGGAATTGTTAATTTTGTTAGTGAAAGCAATATTACAATTGTGTAGGAGAATGGTTTAATCTTTGGAAATACAATTGGAAGTATTAAGGGGTGAACTATTAAAACAGCTGCTATCTTCTTTCAAATGGTTCATTAAACGTTTAATAGATGAAGTGATTTTGGGAAAATGTTAACAACTATTGAATCTACATAGAGGTTATATGGGTGTTTATCTATATAGCTATATCCAAATATATTTACTCTTATGTATATTTGAAATTTTTCATAATAAAAAGTAAAATATTTTTCTTTAGGTATCAACATACAAGTGGAAAGCAGGCTTTTATCATGAAATCATTCTGATATCTGTTTATTTGCACATAGTAACTCAATGATCAAGGGATTAATGGATAAATTATTTCCAATGCTAACATTTAAATGAGTTTTAGTCTTTAATAATTATTTATGCATTCATTAATTCATTCAACAAATATTATTCACACCCTAATATCATGTAATCCATGAGTTCCCTATTTCCCAATGAAATGACCCAAAAGAAGTACTCAGACCACTTGGAACATATAACTTGTAATGATTTAAAAGAAATTGCTAAATGTCTACTAATGGTTAATATATTAATTTAGCTTACACATATAGATTTAGAATTTTTTATAAAATAAAATGTTAAAAAGAAATACTGTTTTTGCCACTCACAGTCTTTGTCATCACAAAGGTTCTTAAGTTTAAGTCTTTGATCCATTTTGAGTTGACTTTTTTCTTTTGATAAATGGTGTGAGGTAGGGGTCTGCATTCATTCTTTTGCATATGATTATCCAGTTCTCAAAGGACCATTTGTTGAAGAAACTATTCTTTCTCCACTTAGAGAACTTGGTACCTTTATAAAAAATCACTTGGCCAAAGGTGTGAGGGTTTATTTCAGAACTTCCAGTTTGATTCAACTGGACTATATGTCTGTCCTTGTACCAGTATCATGCTGTATGGTTACTGTGGCTTTGTGATAAATTTTAAAATTGGGAAGTGTAAGTCCTCCAACTTTGTTTTGCATTTGCAAGATGGTTTTGGCTATTAAGGGCAGTATATCCTTACATATGAATTTGATGAATGGCTTCTCCATTTTGGTAAAAAGAATCTGTTGGAATTTTGACTGGGATTGTGTAGAATCTATATATCACTTTTCGATATATAATTGATATTTTAATATTTAGTATTCCAATCCATGTACCTGGAATGTTCTTCCACTTAATTATATTATCTTTAACTTCTTTTGGCAATGTTCTGTAGTTTTCCATGTACAAGGCCTTTGCATCCTTGGTGAAATTTATTATTACATATTTGATTCTTTGTTAGTATTATAAATGGATTTTTTCTTGATTTCCTCTTCATATTATTTGTTGCCAGTGTATAGTAACACCACAGATTTTTGTGTGTTGATCTTGTACCCCACCACTTTGCTGAATTCACTTATTAGTTCCAGTAGCTTTGTTGTGGATTTTTCAGGATTCTCTATGTATAGGATCATGTCATCTGCAGATAGGGAAAGTTTTACTTCTTTTCCTATTTGTATGTCTTATTTCTTTTTCTTGTCTAACTGCTCTGGCTAGAACTTCTAGTACAATGTTGAAAAACAGTGATGACTGTGGGCATCCTTGTCTTGTTCCAGATCTTAGAGGGAAAGAAAGGATGCTGGATTTTGTCCAATGTCTTTCTGCATCAATTGAGATGTTCATTTTTATTCTGTTTGGAGTATGCTGCTTTTCTTGGACACGTATATTTATATGTTTCATAAGAGTTAGGAAATTTCTGGCCATTATTCCTTCAAATATTCTTTCTGTTCCTTTTACCTTCTATGATCCTTCTGGGACACCCATGACATGTATGTTTATATGCTTTGTGATGACACTCAAATCCTTGAGACATTGCTCTTTTTTTTCTATTCTTTTCTCTATCTGTTCTTCTGACTGTATGATATTGACTGCCCTGTCTTCTAGTTCATTGATTTTTTTTCTTCTGCCTGTTCAAATCTGTTGTATGGCTCTAGTGTATTTTAATCTCCATTATTGTGCCTTTCATCCCCATAATTTATATGTTTCTTATTAAACTTTCAAATTCTTCTTTATGCTCACACATTGTCGCTTTAATATCCTTTAGCTCTATATCCATTTTCTTTTCATCTCATTGAATTGATTTAGGAGATTTGTTTGAGCTTCTTTGATTAGTTGTTCCAAATTCTGTTTCCACTGAAGTTTTAATTTGTTCTCTTGACTGAGCCATATATTCCTGTTGCTTTAGTATGGCTTATAATTTTTTGTTGATGTTTGGGTATCTGATTATTTTGATGTGTTACCTCTGAAAGTCAGTTTCTCCCTCCTCTCTAGGGTTTTATTATTGATTGGCTTTGTGTTTAGGCTCTTCTTTGACACTTGGTCCAACTTTTTCTGGACCTTTAGAGTAGCCCATGTTCTGATTTTCTCAGCTCTTCATCTGTTTCTTGCCCTGGATATGTGGTACAATTTTTAAGATGGCATTTTTTTTTTTTTTTGGCAATTGTTTCACCTCCAGGAGAAAGCTTCCTTTCCTCTCTTTCTTCTCTAGGAATCTTGATCTGTTCTGTTTGTGTTTGTGCAGCATTTTCTTCCCAGCTCCTATGATTTATTTAAACTTTCTCCCTCACTCAGTGTCCCCTTTTTCCTTACACTTTTCAGTTCTAGGACCTGTCTTGTCTTACAGCAGCTCAAGGCCCCCTTCTTTTTTTTTTTCTTTGAGGCTTTTCCACCTCTGGTTTGTTCCCTCAGGGACCCAGGTGGGGTCAATCCAGGAAGGTCATTTTTTGCATTCAGGTGGTGCAGAGGACAGAGACTGTATTGAGTGTGTGCTCCTCTTGCTGACAGCTCTGCCACTCTCTCTCTCCCCCTAGGGCCCTTTGCATGTGGCACTCCTCAGTAGCTGGTGTTCCAACATATGTCTCTGCAGACATGTGTCCCTGTGCCTGGGTACACATGGGGTTCCGACACATGGCTGTGAGTGGACCTACAGTTTGCCCCTGTGTCAGGAAGGACCCAGGCCATGCTGTCTCTGTGTGATTCCCAATCTGCATGGGACCATATTGATGGGTCAGGGAAGGAAATCTCCTACCTGACCTTGGAGGTAGTTTTTCTTTGATTCAAAATTTGTGGAGTTCTTCTCCAGTATCTCTTGTCCCCCAGAGTTCTAAGCAAGTGGGATTTGTCCTTTTATTAGTTGATTTTGAGGGGAGACTTTTCCAGGGGATATCTTATGTCACCGTGTTGATGACATCACTGGAAGGGTAATTTTTTAAAAAGGAATTTCTGTTTATGTATTTTTGAATTTGTTTTTTTACAATTAAAAAACATATATTACATAAATGTTACATAAAGGGTAATTTTCGCTTACTACCCTTAAGGGTAGGTAAAACTTAAATCAGCTCTTTGCTCAGTTAGAATCCTCTACTTTTAGACTAAAACATTTGAGTGTATGATTGAGTCCCAAGTTGCCATTTTTTCTCTTCAAAATACTTTGGGATGTCAATCTTATATGGCTGAAGTCATAGGGATGATATAGTACCAAAGATAATGCAAGAGGAATGATACAAGAATGATGAGAGTACACAGTTCTATGTGATTTGGAAGAGTATTTAATGCCTTGAAGTTGACTGGGGATTTTATCAACAGCCACCTTGTACTGTGTGTTTTATGGATATGAAGGCTTATAAATGCTTCATGAAACCTCTATCTCAGCCTAGGTCATCTCATCACAAGTAGGTGAATTACTTCTGCTTAGAATATGTCATCTGATTCAAATGTGTACAGTCATGTTTAGTAAATCTATTTGGACATAAGAACTTTCCAGAATAATTTTCTGATTCTTATGATACCTGGTGTAATTAACCTTTAACTTTGGCAGTTTTATTGTCAGACCCCATTTAAGACCCAACTCTGGCTTTATTCCTAAAAAAACCAGGCTGAATGATCTCTTTGTAACACCTTTATTATACTGTCCACACTGTTACAATAATATTTTTAAAAGATCTTTTACTTTCTGTCCTTTTATTTATCACTTGCAAAATAATAGCTTTCATTATTTCTCAGTCAAGCCTTTCAAATATTTCAAACATTTCAACCCTATTGTCCAGGGTGGAGAAAACTGGCCAGCTCACCAAATCCATTTCCCTTTCTTCCTGCTCATGGTTGGCCTATATTTCCCAGAATCCCTGCAGACTAATATGGACATTTGAATGAATTCTGACCATTGTGACATGGGTGGAAATGAAGTGCAACACTTCCGGGGTAAGCCCATAAAAGCCACTCTCATGATCCCTTTTTTTCCTCTCTTCTCCCTCTTGCAATCTGGATTTTGATGGCCAAGGCTACCTTGGAAGCCACACATTAAAGTTTGCAGAGTCAGGGAGTGGATGTGGTTCAGTGGTTGAGCACTAGCTTCTCACATATGAGGTCCTGGGTTCAATCCCTGGACCCAGTTTGCAGAGTCTTTGTTAGCTTGGTTCCCTGAATAACTGTGTGGAGCAAAATCCCAAAACTACCAATTACAGACATACCTTGAAGATACTGAAGGATGGGTTCCAGACCACCATGATAAAGTGAATATCTCAATAAAAGCAAGTCACATGAATTTTTTGGTTTCCCAGTACATATAAAATTTATGTTTGTACTCTATTATCATTTATTCAGTGTGCAAAGAATTATATCTAAGAAAACAATGTACATACCTTAATTAAAAAACATTTTATTGCTAAAAAATGCTAACTATCAGCTGAGACTTCAGGGAGCCATACTCTTTTTTTTTGCTGGTGGAGGATCTTGCCTTAATGTTGATGGCAGCTGACTGACCAGCGTGGTGGCTACTAAAGGATAGGGTGACTGAATTTCTTAAAATAAGACAACAATGAAGTTTGTCACATCGATTGATTCTTCCTTTCAGGAAAGATTCCTCTGTAGCATCTGATGCTGTTTGATCCCATTTTACTCATAGTAGAAAGTCTTTCAAAATTGGAGTCAATCTTCTGAAACCCTCTTGCTGCTTTATCAACTCTGTTGACATCATATTCTAAATTATTTGTTGTCATTTCTACAATGTCCACAGCATCTTCACCAGGAGTAGATTCCATCTCAAGAAACAAGTTTCTTTGCTTGTCCATAAGAAGTAACTCCTCATTTGTTCACGTTTTATGAGATTGCAGAATTTTAGTCATCTCTTCAGTCTCCACTTAAAATTCTAGTTCTCTTGTTATTTTTACTACATCTGCAGTTACTTCCTCCACTGAAGTCTTGAACCCCTCAAAGTCATCCATAAAGGTTGGAATCAACTTCTTTCAAATTCAAGTGAATGTTAACATTTTAACCTCCTCCCATAAATCACGATTGTTCTTAATGGCATGTAGAATGGTGAATCCTTTCCAGAAGGTTTTCAGTTGATTTTGCACAGATTCATGAGAGGAATCACTATCTATGGCAGCGATAGCCTTACAAAATGTATTTCTTAAACAATGTGACTTGAAAATCAAAATGACTCCTTCATCCCTGGGTTGCAGAATGGATGTTGTGTTAGCAGGCATGAAAATAACATTAATCTCATTGTACAGCTCCATCAGAGTTCTTGGGTAATCAGGTGCATTGCCAATTTGCAGTACTATTTTGAAATTACCCATTTGTCCTGAACAGTAGGCCTTAACAGTGGCCTTAAAATATTCAGTAAGCTATGTTATAAATAGATGTGCTTTCAGCCAGGCTTTGTTCTTCCATTTACAGAGCACAGGCAGAATAGATTTAGCATTACTCTTAAGGGCCCTAGGATTTTCAGGATGGTAAATGAGCATTGACTTCAGCTGAAGGTCACCAGCTGCACTAGCCCCTAACAGGAGAGTCAGCCTGTCCTTTAAAGCCTTGCAGCCAGGCATGGACTCCTCCTCTCTAGCTATGAAAGTTCCAGATGCATTTTCTTCTAATAAAAGGCTGTTTTGTCTACATTAAAATCTGTTATTTAGGGTAGCTACCTTCATCCACAGATCTTCTGGGTAAATTGCTGCTTCACCTTGCACTTTGATGTCATGGAGATGGTGTCTTCCTTTAAACCTCATGAACCGATCTCTGCTAGCTTCAAACTTTTCTTCTGCAGCTTCCTCACCTCTCTCAGCCTTCACAGAGTTGAAGAGAGTTTAGGCTTTGCGCTGGATTAGGCTTTGGCGTAAGGAATGTTGTAGCTGATTTGGTCTTCGATCCAGACCTCTAATATTTTCTCCACATCAGCAATAAAGCTGCTTCATTTTCTTATCATTTCTGTGTACACTGGAATAGCTTTTAATTTCCTTCAGGAACTTCCCTTGGCATTCACAGCTTGGCTAACTATTTGGTGTCAAGAGGCCTAGCTTTTGGCCTATCTTGGCTTTCAACATGTCTTTCTCACTAAGCTTAATCATTTCTAGCTTTTGATTTAAAGTGAGACACACATGACTCTTCCTTTTACTAGGACACTTACAAGTCATTGAAGGATTATTAAATGTCCTAATTACAATATTATTGTGTCACAGGGAATAGGGTAGCCCAAGGTGAGGGAGAGAGATGGGAAATGATCCGCCAGTGAAGCAGTCAGGGCACACACGTTTACCAGTCAAGTTTACTGTCTTACACAGGTTGTAGGTGTGGTTTATGGCACCCCAAAACAGTTATAATAGTAACATCAAAGCTCACTGGACACAGATCACCATAACAGATATAATAATTAAAATGTTTGAAATATTGCGAGAATGACCAAAATGTGACACAGATACAAACTGAGCACATGCTGTTGGAAAATGGCACTGGTAGACTTGCTCAACTCAGTTTTGCCAAAAACCTTCAATTTGTAGAAGATGCAATATATCTGTGAAATACAATAAAGCAAAAGCCCAATAAAATGAGATATGCCCGTAAGATTAATAACTGAGAGAGAAATTTGTATTGGGTTATGCCACTGAGACTTATTGACACCCAGTATTACCTAAATGAATACGTGTTTTTAAACTTTTGTTAAAATCCTTTCATTTCTAACCCTTGATTAGAATGGTTTGACAGAAGTCTGAGAACTAAGTGACTTCCCCAAGGAAACTTCTCTTTAGGGACCTGCCTGGGATTGTCCAAGTTTCATTTTAAGTTTCTGGGAATTTTAAGCCAGAAAATTAATCGAGCCTAAGATTCAATCTTGGCTTGCTGAGCATCTCTTTGTGTTACGTAGTGCATGATGCAAAAATGTACATTATAAGAGTTAGGCTTCAGTGACCCTGGAGGTAGATAGATAGAGGTTTGTAACTGTATAAACATGGAATTTTTTGAGGGAGCAAGTTTTTTTTATATATTAGCCACTTCTACTCTTTTTTTCTACTGATAAGGAAACTCAGTTCTTGACATTTGTGGTTTGTCCAAAATGAAAGAAGCAGACATCCCTGATAACTTGGTTACCCATCACCTTTGCTTTCCCTTTCACCATCTGAGAAATTAGCCTATAACCCACCCCAGACCATGAGGAGAGACACAGGCTTCTATAGGGAATAAAAAGCTGGTATGGTGAATGGAGTCACAGAAAAGGCAGGATTGCTTACAGGGGTCAAAAAGGACTCCCTAGCCCAGCAGTCCCCGAGTATCTGCTGAAGGAATGAGAGAAGGAGGGAGAACCAGGTTTGGGAAAGGTTGGGAGAAGGGACACTGATCTCCCAGGACAGGTGGTCCAACATGGGTGGGTGCAAATGAGGGGAGAGAGCCCAAGAGACATTTGGCTGGACCTCACTTGTCACATACTTGGAAATGGGATGCAGAAAGCCCACTGGAATTGAAGAATGGAAAACCTTCCAGTCCAGGGCAAGCCAGACTTGCCTTTGTAGGCCATGGTGGAAGAAATATGTACCTTTTTGGGGATGACCCCCTCATCAGAACCACAGGAGGAATGTAGGGCAGAGAGATCTGTAGCCTGGATGGCACCAATGGGATGGCAGTTGGCAGCTCTACAGTCAATTGGACATAATCCAACTGTGGGGCAATGTTGTTATCTTTCACTGCCCTGCAAGTCAGCTAATTGAGCTGAGTCACTTGAGAAACAGTTTTTATGAAGTTATCCTGGTAAAAAAGTAGAAACAATGCCCTAGTAGTTTTAAATCACTGAGGATAATTACCATCTTCTACCTTCTTGGTCAGCTTGGTAATACATCATGTGAGAGAAATGCTTCATTTTTGGGATGGTCGGAGGCTTTTGTGAACATGAGCTTATTCACATGGCATATCTACGAGGTAGATGGTGGATGACTGTAATGGAATTAGAATTATCTTCACTTAGTAAGGGAGATATGAGGACATTAAGCAACTTGTCCAAGCAAGAAAAGTGTTGTGTAACCATCACTTCTATCACGTTCCAAAACATTTTCATCACCCCTAAAGAAAACCCTGTAAACATTAAGCAGTCACTCCCATTATCCTCTCCCCCTACGCCCTGGCAACTACCAATCTGCTCTCTGTCTCCATGGGTTTCCTTGTTCTGGATATCTCATATAAATGGAATCAAACAATATGTGGTGGGCTATTGTATCTGGCTTCTTTCACTCAGCATGATGTTTGCAAGGTCATCCATCTTGTAGCATGTACCAGTACTTCATTCCTGTAATATTCCATTGTATGGATGTACCATAATTTGTCTATCCATTCATCAGTTGGTGGACACTTGGTTGTTTCCACCTTTTGGCTATTGTGAATAATGCTGCCATGAACATTGGTGTACGCCATTACCTGTCTTTGATAATTTTTATTGGAACACAGCCGCACATATTTATGTTTTGTTTATGGCTGCTTTCATGCTGTAAGGGCAGAGATGAGCAGTTGTGACTGAGACTGTATGGCCAGAAGAGCCAAAAAGATTTACTATCTGGCCTACTAAAACATAAATTTGCCCATCCCTGGTCCAGATGGAAATGTAGACGTAGAAAAAGTACTTACAAAAAGGGAGATGAAAAAATAAGCATTCTGTGCAAGTGGCTAAAATGAGGATCTCACCTAGTTGAGGAAAATGGGAAGTCTTCCCCAAAAAAGATGGGGTTACAAAGAGAGCAGAAGAAATATAGAAGAAGGAAGAGGCCGGAGGGGAGAAGGCCTGGCATGGCTGCGGCACTGAGCAGGAGAGTGTGGGCACTGTTGAACGCCAGCTCCAGGAGGGCCCCCGCCCTGCCCATCGTGCCCCACTGCCCAGCACAAGGTCTGACATATAGTAGGTAGCCAATAAAAACTTGAGGAGAGAATGAAAGAAAATATGAATGTGTAGGGTAGGGAAGAGGCAGGGCTCATGAATCAAGTCAAGGACTGGAGCCTTGGTCCTCAGAATAAGGGAGGACTGATGAGTTTTAAGCAAGCGGTGACCTGATCAGATAAGAGTTTTCAAAAGAGGCCCTCTGATGGCTGTGGGGAGAAGGGATTTTCAGGGAGCTTGTCCATGCGATTCTTGGTTGGTAATAATAAGGTCTCTTCTGTTTCCATCCCAAAAGTTTTGTTGAAGCAAACTTTCAGGTGATTCTGTAAATTTAGCCCTAAGATCAAAGATGAAGGGGAAACAGTGTCCTAAACTATACCGGACTGAACTGACAACAGAGTGCTCTTTGGCATTAGTGTGTGTGAGGCGTGTGGCATTTCCCCCCATGCCAGGTAGCCAGTAACTCATCCATGAGCCCTTAGGAGGGGTTAGGCTCCTGCAAGCACATGAAATGTGCTTAAGAGTCCCTAGGCTAAGCTTGGATCACAAACAACAGTTTTTCTCTTTTAGCCAAACTGAACCAATATTTTCTTGCACCCGGATGCAGAACTCCTGTAGCCGGGCCCCACGCAAACGTCCTGCCCATTGAGGACAGACTAAACATTGCCAGCCATTCAGCAACATGCAGAGGCAAAAAGCCTTCCTAGTTCAGAAAGAGAGGGACTTGCCAAGGACTCTGCCACTGTTCCCTTTTCTGAGTTTTTATTAAGAGCTGGTGTGCAGTTACAAGTCCATTCTCCTTCTCTCCCTTCCTACCTGTTACCATAAAACCACCTACTTTTTTTTTTTTTTTTTTTGATTTTGGAAAGTATTTAATTCTGTTGTCATAAGCTCAGATTCTTAAATGTGTCTGCTTTTCATTGAGCCAAAATCTAGTCCTCAATTTGCCTCCTGGATTAACAAACCATGAGGCTACTTCCTTCTTTCATCAGACATTGATAAAGGGAAGGAAAAAAGGGAAAAAAGAAGAGAGAAAGGAAATAAAAATGAATATATATATATATATTTTAAAGGCATTTCCTTTGCTTTTTTGCCCATTTTTTGAATGTCCCAATCCACTAATTATATTTTATTTTGTTTTGTTCTTTGTTTGATTATTTGTTTTTTTTTCCTTCTCTCTTTTTTTTTTTCCCCCTGAGTTTCCTTATGTTTGTTTCTTGCATGTAAGCTTATCACACTTGTTTCTTTTTCCTAGTAAGTGTATTTGATTATTTTATGGACTAAATGTTCATGGAGGATTTGGATCACAGAAGGGTTACAATGGGTACTGCGGGGGATTATTGGGGGGAGGGTGTCTGGGGGGGGTTTCGTGGGGATTGGTTTAGCCGCATATACATGAAAGATATACAAAATCATTCAAAGGATCGGGGGATGGGGCATGGTCACGATGGGTGGATAATCACACAATAAATGAGGGAATCTGAATTCCTAGCCTGGAGAGCTCTGCCACAATCTCCAAGGGAGCAGCAATAGTCCTCTGAGTGTAGGGACAGTGCCTGTCAAAATAGGATGACCCACTGATGTTTTTTTTTTTTTTTTGTTTTTTTTATTGATGACCACCTACATTTTATGCATGCCAAAGGGCAGTCTAGGAACCTTTAACTTGATTCGTCATTTGCTTGCCTTTGGAAACAGAATGTGTCCTTAAAGAGAAAATATTTAGTTGAATGTACAGATTCCTTGGTTAAAATCTTTTGCTTTTTCATAGAAGGCAGCACGTCATGTTCTTTTCCATGAAGCCTTTTGATCCTTGGAAAAATAAGCATATTGTCTCCAAAACTATTCACTGAGACTATAACACTACAACAATTTTTTTCTTTGCTTCCCTTAAAATCTGATAATATACATGGTCACTGCTTTAATTATTTGATTAAATGTTCTTATCACGTGGCATATAATGTAGAAAAATGACCTCTTCTAGGGCAAAGCTAACCTTGACAAATTTTTAACCTGTACTCCTCATCAACCAAAGTTAGTGGATCCAGGCATTTATTTTTAGCCATTGAAGTTTCTGAGCCCAAAGCAATGGGTAGGTCAAGGCAAGAGTTATCTGAATGGGATATCAAGGTTGTAATAACTCTTTTTTTTTTTTTTTTTTTTTTTTTTTTTTTTTTTTTTTGAGTTGCTGGGGATTGAATCTGGGACTTTGTATGTGGGAAGCTGGCACTCAACTACTGAGCAACATCAGGTCCACTGAGTTGGTTTTTTCATCTGTTTGCTTGTTGTTTTATTTTTAGGAGGCCCCAGGAACCGAACTTGGGACCTCCCATGTGGGAAGTAGGCACTCAACCACTTGAGACACATCTGTTCCCTAGGTTGTAATAACTTTTAAACATGCTTCAAACATCAGCTATCTTTTGTTCCTCAGACAGTGAATTATTCCCACAGGCCACCATGTAGAGTACTGTTAGCCATGTCCCAGCCTATAGGCATCTGATCCAGGTGTCTTGCTAAGACTTTACCAATGAGGAGGCATTTGCCCCATATTTAAAATAAAACCCATCTAGCCTCAACAGCAGTAACAGGGTGTGCATTTCACAAGATTGTGTGCCAGGTCTGAATTTCAGATTATGGTAAAGAAGAGAAGCATTGAGGAAGAATCTAGTTTTTAAGGGAGGAGGAGCCAGTAACTGCTGTACAATTTGGTTTTTGACAAAATGCAAAGCCAATGGAGAAAAAAATATCATTCCACTCTCTTCTTTGTATCCTTCTGCTGTTTAGTCTAACCATTCCCAAGTGCTGGTCATAGAACTATGAAGATATTGCCTGAAATTTTCACTGACATAGGTAAAATGTGAAAAAACTATATATTTGTATATATGTGTCATATATATGTACACATGTATGTATTGTATAATAGATATACACATATGTACATATTTCTTAGAGACTTTCCTTTAATTAGACATTATGTCCTTGCTATCTTCTGGGGTTGATACATAATTTCTGTTGTGGAATTATGAATGATGGTGATAGATAATTGGTTATGATTTTTTGAATCATGGCAAAATAAGGTGGCCCTAGGATTGGTCACTTATTCTTATTCTGTAAAGATTTTACAGGTATAGGAAATTCTAAATGAGGAGGGCAGGAGCCCAGTTTCTCCAGGATTAATTAAACATGCCATGCTGCAAGAGCCCACGGTCCCCTTATGTGTCATCCATGTTATTGCTTCAGGCAAACTCAGCAAAGGAACCAAGGAGTGAACTGAACTAGAATCTTGCTGGGCTTGGAAGCAAGCATTCATATGCCATATACATATTTATCTTCTTTTCCCCTCCCGAGATTGCTCCCCATCTGTCTGCTCGCTGTGTGCTCTCGCTGTGCCCTCCTTCTTTAGGAGGCACTGGGAACTGAACCTGGGACCTCGCATGTGGGAGGTGGATGCCCAACCGCTTGAGCCACATCTGCTACCTGGTTGTGTCAGCTCATTGCATCAGCTCATCGTCTTTAGGAGGCATCAGAAACCAATTCTGGGACCTCCCATGTGGGAGGTGGATGCCCAACCACTTGAGCCACATCTGCTACCTGGTTGTGTCAGCTCATTGCATTAGCTCATTGTCTTTAGGAGGCATCAGAAACCAATTCTGGGACCTCCTATGTGGGAGGCGGGTGCCAAGCTGCTTGAGCCACGTCTGTTCCCATATGCCATATTTTTGTAAATGGAGTTGAAGCAGCTACAGGACTCAGGAGGTAATTCTGAGGAATACACATGCTATATAATATGAGGATTGAAGACAAAGGCAAACGATCTTTAAAGAAAGATTAATAGGATGCTTTGATATGTGCTTGTCATGTAAAATTACTTTGCTGACTGGTTATGATATTGAAGGTAGAAGCCAACATTATTCTTTGAGGCTTTCAGATTTTTTTTTTTTTTTTTTTAATTTACTAATACTTTCACAAGTGTAATAACTGAAATGGTACTTTTTTTTTTTTTCCTGTGAATTAAACTTCTGAAAGAAGCCCTGACTTTTTCCACTTCCTCCTTTCATAAGTAGCAGTTGATGGAGTTTCATGCTCCAAATAAGGGCTTGACAAATGCCTACTGCAGCCTGTCCTTTGAGATATCCCTGAACTTAGAGTCAGAGTGTCCAGCTCTATCCCCATCATTATTTGGGGTTTTGGTCTCATTATTTTTCTGAGCTCCAATTTTATCATGTGTAAGGGGTGGTCAGTAGCACTCGTTCTGTCCATTTCATAGCATTGCTGTGAGGGTCTGTTTTAGATTGTTAGGCTGCCGGAATGCAATATACCAGAAATGGGCTGGCTTTTAACAGTGGGAATGTATTGGTTTATAAGCTTACAGTTCTGAGACTGCGAAAATGTCCAAATCAAGGCATCATCAAGACGATACATTCTCATTGAAGACTGGCTGCTGGCGATCCTGGACTCCTTGGTCACACGGCAAGGCACATGGTGGCATCTGCTGGTCTCTCCCTTCTCTTCCAGGATTTGTTGATTCCAGCTTCTGGCTTCTGTGACTTCCTCTCTCAGCTTCTGTGGCTTACTCTCTCGGTATTCATCCCATTTATAAAGGACTCCCATAAGGGGATTTAGACCCATCCCAGGCCACACCTTAACTGAAGTAACCGAATCAAAATCTCCCACCCACCATAGAGTCACACCCACAGGAATGGGCTGGCTTTCAGAACAAAATTTTCTGGGATTCGTACTGTCTCAAACGTCCATGGGGTCCAATAAATCCTAGATGTGAGTGTGATCATTGTAGTTGATATCGAAGGTTAAAGGGGTCAAGAATTGGATATGTGTTAAAAAAAATTATTTCCTTTGGGTCCCTTAGAAGCAAACCCTGAATAAAGGATTCACGTGCAAGCTGTTCATTTGGAAGGTGGTCCCAGGAAGCCTTGATAGAGGAGGGAGATGAGATAGTCAAGAGAAAGAAACCAACAAAGGGTGAGTTATCCAGTCAGTTCCCAGCACTGGCAACTGGAGCTCAATTCCACACTGGAGGTGGTGCAGAAGTACCTCAGAGTAATCCCACCTGAGGGCCAAGGGCACTGGGGTGTTTGTCCACCGGCTCCCCTCAGTAATGGTTGAGGGATGCTCCTGGGGTGCTACTTTTCTAGTACCTCTGGCCCACTGTACACGAGGACAAAACAGGCTCGGTGGGGGTGGGGGGCAGAGGAAGCCTTCAGGGAAAAGACACAGTGCTGACCTTTGGAAGTCAGGCTGTATGTGTGGGATGGTAAGAGTCAGGTGCGACGTCACGTGGCATGGGCCAGGTGCTGACGCATCGTTTGGCCACCTGGGAACTGCTTCCAAGTAGCCCACTTTGAAATGCAGTAGGATTTAGGGAGTTTCCTTCTGTCCACAGTGGTGTGAGTGAAATTAGTCTCTGCAGGTTACCAGATTGCCAAGGATCTCCGGGAGAGGAAACCCTCAAAGCTCTGCAAAGAAGGTGGGATACCTAAAGAGGAAGACTTAGAAACTCTATGTATGATAAGCAGAGAATGTCTCTTAAATATATCTAGACATGCTAGTACACCTGAGACAGGCAACAAGTGTACAACACTTCCGAGACGGTGGAATGCCCTTAACCAAAACAACAGAAACCGGTGGTGCACCTGGTATTGGAAAAACACAGTTGTGTATGCAATTGGCAGTAGATGTGCAGATACTGGACTGTTTTGGAGCAGTGGCAGGTGATGCAGTTTTCACTGATACAGAGGGGGGGTTTATGGTAGACATTGTGGTGACCTTGCTTCCAGAATCTCCATCTTATAGCAGGAACACCAAAAAGCTTCGGAGGACTTCACTCTTGAAAAGATTCTTTCCCATCTTTATTATTTTTGTTGTCAGGATTGCACAACTTCGGCACCACCTTATCTCCTTCCCGACTTCCTTCCAGACCACTCAGTGCTTCCACCAGCGATAGTGGATGTACTACTTTCCTTTTCGTCATGGCTTAGCTGACCTTTCACTTGGTACTTGGTCATTGAGTGGGCCAGCCCTGCAAATGATGTCTTGCAAGTAACCACAGATTAGCTGTAATTTTAACCAATCAGATGAGAACAAAGTTTGGTAGAAATCAGGCCTCGCCGCTTCCTGCTTTAGGGGAAAGTTGGGAACCTGCTGCTACAGTAGGTTCATCTTTCAATGGGAGGACAGCAGAGGTTGGCAACACTGTATAAATCACCAAGCCAGAAGGAATCCAGGGCACTGTTTCAAACCGCATCTCAGGGATTTATGCTGCTGTTGCTACTGCATGTTCATTGCCAACAGAATCTTCCTTGAGTTCCCAGAAGCAGTCAGGAGAATCAGCAGAAGAAGTAAAGAAATCCCAAGATTAATCTCAAAGTATGCAAATGTACTGATGGCTTGAGGGTCAATATGTATAAGTAGTAGACTCGTTACCTTAAAATAGAAATACATCCTATGGCGTGAATGATCAGATATGTACTGAAGAGAATGGGAAAAATAATTAAGGAATCTATTGCTCTCAAAAAGTTCTTTTAAAGCACTGTTCTACAATTACATTTTTTCATTTTCTGTAAAGTTCAGTAGAGATGATATATGTATTGTGTTTCACAATTGTGGAAAGCTGGTTTCATGTGGCCATTCGGAACTTATCATTCAGAATGCAACGCCACCCCCTCCCCCGACAGTTGTCTAGAAACTCTTTTGTTCTGTTTTAAATGTAACTTTGATAGCTCTTAAAAATGACAGATTTTATTATTTTAAAAGCAGAGGGAGTACCATGAGTCATTATATCATTATATTCAGTTTTATGGGTAAGATATAAATTTTCAATGACCAAACTGATTTTTAGTAACCTCTATCCTAAAAACTAAGCCATTTGTTTAATTTTCTGTTGTTTTATAATGTTAAAGGAAGGACTTTGGAGCTATTATCTCATCTAGAAATTGTCTAGAACATATGTCTTCCAGAATAGGTTGATAAACTCACAATTATTTATTTCTACATTTTTGAAACTTAGTATGATTCATTCTAGAATTCTAGGTGTATTAATATTTTCCTTTGAATAACCTTAACCCTATTTGAAAAAAATTTTCATTCTTGAGTGTTTACAAAATCATCTAATGATGTTTTGGCCCTTGGTTATTCTTGATACTCTTAATTCGTTAAAATTTACTTTGACTCACTGTGATAACCACATTTTCCAGATTTTAGTGACAGGCGGTATTTCCTGTACTAGACTGTACATCAAATTTATAAAATTTCTTCAACATAACTATTCTATAATTGATTACATAGAATAACCATAGTTAACCAGTGCTTTAGAGTGAAGGGAGTCATGCTAAGAATTATGCCAGGACAATGGGCATAACCTGGAATTGCCCGAGGAGGATCAGGGGAATGGTCACTCTAATTTTATGAGACTCATTTCAAAGCACTGCTGACTGTAACTATCTTACATGCTTTAACACCTTCAAAAGTAGTATTACATTGATGCAGTCATTTAAAAATTACCTATCATTTTATATTCCATCTGCTCCAGTCATAAAACCAAGAATTGTGAGGGGTTGTAAGTAATAAGTATCAGTGTTACCAGGTGTCAGATAATGTAGGATCTCTTTTCAAAGCATCTTAATACTGTAGTTTGAAAGAACTACAGGGCCCTGGATATAGCCAAAGCCAGGTGTGTTTCTTCTTGTTTGCAACTTAAAAAAAAAATTCATATCAGAGCCTTTACCAATTGCTGCTATTGCTCAAAAGGCATTTATTTTTTACTTATAAAAATAATATACATTTATTATAGGAAACTTAAAAATATGTTTATATATGTGCACATAGATTTTTTTTAAAAAACGAAACTATATCCTTTTGTAAACTTCTGTTTAAAAAAACCAATATATCCTCAGGTTTTCCACATCATTAAATTTTCTATGGCAATTGAAAAAAACTGTCAAGAGGGGAAGTGGACACGGCACCAATAGGATCCACAATAGTCATCCTGATTTGATAATTGGACTTTCTTTACAGCCTACATTTAGCCTTCCATATTATTATTCTCTAATATCTAGTTTGTTTTTACTTGAAGACTTGCTGGTGTTTACTTGTATATTTCTGTCACTGTGTGTTAAATGCCTCTTCAGCCCAGTGTCTATCCACTTGACATCTCCTGGTACCGTTTCACCAAAGAAAGGTTAGGGGAAGAAATAGGGCAGATTTCTGTAAGTGGCAACATTAACAATAGCTCACGTTTGTGGAGAATCTCTTCCGGTGCCTGGTACAATTTTGAGGCTTTATGTAGTCCACCTTATCTACCTTCTTACCACACCTAATCGAGGCACTACTATTGTCTCCCTCTTGGAGGCACAAAGGGATTAAGATGCTTGTGCAAGTTCCCCGAGCTATGAACGTGAAGCTCAGATGCAAGTCCAGGCAGAGGGAAGGGGAAGCCAGGCTCCCAATCTCTATGTGATGAGTCAGTTTATGAGCAAGACCGGGCTGCAGGGGATGGTGATAGATGATGTGTTGTTGAGTCAGAAGATTGTGGCTCCACTACTTGCTTCCTGTGTAGGTGATTACCTGATCTCTTCGGTCTTCCTTGTTGGTGAAATTTAGAAGCTTATTATGAGGGCAGGCGCCTGGTGGGTCCTCATGAGTGGCAGCCACCCTCAGCTCTAAATATTATTCATTTCACTGGCCTGCTATTCTTCAACATGCACAAAAGGAAGCTCTTTATAGGCTCTTAGTTTGAGATATAGGAAAGGGGATGACTTTACTTGTGACATGAGACAAATGCAATTTTGCAGTATCAATCTTGAAAGTGGAACTAAAGACATTTACAATTACAGATACCACTTTAAGAGTCATAAAATATTATAATCCTAGTCTTTGCTTTGACAGTTGGGATTTTCAAAAATGCAACTTCCCAGAAAGGGTATTGGACTGAGTATCAAGAGACTGGTGTGCACGTGCGTGCGCGTGTGCGTGTGACTCTCAGGTTGGCTGCACGACCTTGGAGGTACTCACTCAGCTTTGCCAAGTCTCATTCCCCTGTATGTAAGAACACAGGGATGGAGTGGAATTGTAAGTCTTCTAAACCAAGGTTCCTTCCAGTCAGCTGTATTTAACTGAAGACAAAAGAGGAAAAATGGCTCTTGTTCCCTTTGGAATTATGGGTATAAACGGGAGGTTCTCCAGCTGATAGCCTTCCAGGGAGCCCTTCATTTACCTCATTAGATGCTAATTTACATATCAGCCAATTTTCTTGGCCAGAGATTAAACTCTCCGATGTCAAGTGAGCAGTTTTATATCTTTCCAGTTAAGATGATGAAACTCTTTCCAATAAAGAGAAGTCAAAAGGCAGTGTAGACAAAAACTTGTTGAATGGTATACTTCAGATTTGTGCATTTCATTAGATGTAAATTTTACCTCCAAAGGAAAAAAAAAATTAAATATTGACATCTAGTTAATAATATGCATTCTGAAGGGTTTAAGGGTAAACTGTAATAATTCTACAGCTTTCTTTTAAATACATAAAATATATGGATTGCTGGATGGAGGGAGGGATAATTAGACATGAAATAAAACAAATATATCAAAATGTTAATTATAGGATCAAGGGGTATGCATATATATACTTACTACAGAATTCTCTCAACTTCTCTATAAATTTTGAAAATGTTCACAATAAAATGTGAGTGGAAAGGTTAAAAAAGAAGTAGCAGCATTTTGTCTAGTGATAAAGAACACAGGCCCTGAGATCAGTCTCCACTATTAACTGGATGTGTGATCTTAGGCAAATTTACTTAACTTTTGTGTGATTCGATTTCCATAAAAAAGGGGGGATAGTACCTGTAACTTGTAAGAATCAGATGAGTTATTTGTAAAGGTCTTAGAATGTGGCACAACTTAAAATTCTGTTCAATAAGAATTTAAAATATCATCTCATAAATGAGGTTATTGGTGGGAAAAGAGATCATATAACCTTTCTTGGTCATTCAACTATGAAAATGCAGAGAGTTTTATTAATACCAGATGACAGGCCTATAACAGCCTCAGCACATTAGTAATTTCCCCTCTAATCCCAGGCATATTTCATCTCCTGCTAGGAGGCAGTAGGAATCAAAAATATTTAATTGCTATTTTTATTTTTTTCAAGAAGTCCCACTTGCCTAAAGCATGTTTCCTGCCCTCAGGTTTAGGATATATTACACATAATATCTAAATATCAATATAGAAGCATCAGTATAGAAGCAGGTCATATAGAGTAGTCTAGTGATTTCGTGATTTTGAAAAGGAGGGCAATGGATAGTAACCATGTTCTCCTACAATGGTTAGGAAACCTGTAAATTAATTAACAAGAAGTTATATACTTTGAAGTCTACAAAGAAGCCTGTGTATGAGTAGGGCTTTTTTGGTCTTTTAAGGAACTAGATGTGGGCAGCAAATGGCAATTTAAATAAACAGGTGAAATGAGATCAGTCTCTGGTGATTCTTATTCATTCCACAAACATTATTGAGCAACTACTATATGCAGACTCTGGACTAGGGGCTGGGCATACAGCAGTGAACAAGACAGAAATCCCTGCCCATGGGGAGATCATATTCTAAAGGCAAAGGCAGACAACAGATATGAAACAATGTGTGTGTATGGTGTTAAGTGTTAAAGAAAAACACTTTGGCAGGAAAGGGGGCAGGAAGTGAGGAAGTTTGCAATTTTGTGAGCCTGTCTCACAGAGAAGGTAACATCTGAATAAAGAGCTGGAGGGAGTAGGCCAGGTGGATATCTGCAGAAAGAAGTTTCCAGGTCAAGGGAAGAGGAAATGCAAATCTTCTTCACCATTCCTGCCTGTTTAGGAGTGGTGAAAAGTCTAGTGTGGCTGGAACAGAGTGAGAACAGGGAAAAGTAGCAGGGAGGGGTCTGAGAGGACCAGATTGGGGCTCTAACAGCCATTGTGAGGATTTTGGCTTTTTCTCTGAATGAAATGGGAGCCATGGAATGGATTTGAGCAGGGGAGTGTTATCTCTGGATTACAGTTCAGCAGGAACACACTGGCTGCTGGTGAGAATGATCTTGTGGATAGTGGGGGTTTGAGGGGATGGCAAGGGTGGAAGCAGGGTATGATGGCTTGAAAACATGGCCACAAATCCTTTGATACTCCTACCATTGAGAGATGGGGTTAGTCCCTTCCTATGAATCTGTTGTGCTTCAATCTTGTGACCGCTCCCACCAATACAATAGGATGGAATGAAGTTGGGTGACCTCTGGGAATAGCTTATAAAAGTCCCTGTGACTTCTATAATGTGTACTAGAAGACTTGCTCTTGGAACCACCAATGCTGGAGAGACCCAGGTAGTTGAAGGGCCAGTCCCAGCTGAGTGCCGGGCATGGAATGAGGGAGCCATCTTGGACATGGATCCTCAGGTCCCACTGTTCCAGCACCAGGCATGTGAGTCACCCCCAGATGAGGCTCCAGACATGAAGCAGGAGAAGAACTCTCCTCACTTAGTCTTTTCTGAATTCCTGACCAGTAGAATCCATTAGCAAATAAAATAATTGCTTTTTGGTGTCACTTCATGTTGGGCTGGTTTATGATACAATAATCCATAACTGGAGCTCAGGGAGAAGAGAAGGGCTCCTGTAATAAGTCAGGTGAGGGATAGTTCTGCAGAAAACACTAAAGGGAGTTCTGAAGCCAGAAAAGACAAGATAAGAGAAAGAGAAAGGCTTGGAGGAGAGTATAGAAGGGAAGATTATCAGAAAGGGTAACTAAAAGGGTAAAAAGATGAACAAAAATATATGAAAGCAAAGGATAAAATGGTTGAAGTAAATAATGCCTTGACAGAAATAACATTGACTGTTAATGGATTAAACTTCCCAATCAAAAAACATAGATGGACAGAATGGATAAGAAAACATGAGCCATCCATATGGTGTCTGTAGGAGACTCACCTTAGACCCAAACATGCAAATAGACTGAAATATCGGAAAAAGATATTTCACACAAATAGTAAACAAAAGAGAGCAGGGGTAGTTATACTGGTATCAGATAAAACTGACACTAAATGCAAAAATGTGATGAGATGCAGAAGGACATTATATGTTAATAAAAGGGACAATCCACCAGGAAGGAGTAACAGTCATAAATATCTATGTACCTAATCAGGGTGCCCCAAAATGCACGAGGCAAACTCTGGCAAAAGTGAAAGGAGAAGTAGACATCTCTACAATACTAGAGACTTCAACATGCCACTCATATCAGTAGCACAGAACAACTAGATAGAAGGTCAACAAGGAAACAGAGAACTTGAACAATATGATAAACGAGCTGGACCTGTCAGACATATACAGAATATTGCACCCCAACTCAGCAGGTTATACATTCTTCTCAAGTGCTCATGGATCTTTCTCCAAGTTAGACCAAAAGTTGGGCCACAACACAACTTTCAATAAATTTAAAAATATTGAAATTATGTAGACGCAAGATGGTGTTAGTGTAGGAGGGCACACACTGCAAGCTCCCAGAGCAAGGCGGATTGGGGACGGGGTCCTGCCCGGGGGTCTGTGCTGTGCACGTGTGGAGTGAGAGGCTTGGGACATCTATCTGCGCGGATCGGCGGCGTGGACTGAACGGTGGAGATTCGTGAGTTTTGAGGCTGCCGTGGAGGTTGGCACAGGCAGCTGAGCCCCGCGGTTAGGGAAAAAAAAAATAAAACGGCCATTTGGAGCCGGGGGCGGGGCGAAAAAGTTTTATTTTCTGGGGATCTGGCTGCCTGTCGCCCCTTGGACCTTGTGTGAACAGAGCAAATGAGCTAATCAGCACCTGGTGACCCGGAGGGGGGATTTTGGTCCGGGAACGGAGCTGATTTCCCTAGCCACCCAGGGATAAGACCCGGGCCGCTGCGGAGCCAGGAGGAAGGGACACTTCCCAAAGAAGGGAGGGCTCGGTTGGAAGACAGGGAAGGGTATTTTATATTTTTAGACATTGATCTGGCTGCCTGCACCGCCCCATAGCTTTGGGGAGCAGATAAGCCGACCTGAAGCAGCATCAGGCTGAGAGCAGATGCGAATCTGCACTCAAACTGATTTACTGAGCAGCCCGGTGACGCTCGAGCTCGGCTCCAGAAGGGGCGGAATCTGCCATCTTTAGCATCCTCACTTACTAACATCAGAGCTTCAGCTAACCTGGGGAGTCCAGAAAGTAGGACGTGCTTGATTAATTTCCACGGGCCCAGCTAGGGTCCCTTCCGTAAGGGGGTTGGTCTAGAGGAGGAATTATTTTGGGTCCTGCATTTGGCTAAAAAAAAAAAAAAAAAGTGAGGTCACCTCAACAAATGAAAAATAAATTCTTTTTAATTTAGTTTAATAGCTAAAAGCTGCTTCAGGACCTGCATATAGAACCCTGTGGGGAAATT
>JAKSZT010054183.1:6091148-6116371 GCA_026826555.1 Tolypeutes matacus | reverse complement strand
CAGTTGAAATACAGGGGCTTCTTTGGGAGTTGGAGGTTATCCTGAGTCCTGTTGTGGCAACGGATGTAGGCCATTTTAAATCAGCACACACCACTCAGAACTGAGTGGGAGAGAGTGTGGTCTACAGTGTAAACTGTGGTCTATGGTTGATGGCAAGGCTCCAGGATGTGTAAGTTCATTGAGGGTGGTGGGCCACATTGTGGGAGATGTTTGTGTGGGATGTGGTGGGAGGTGTGGGAGGTGGGCAACATGGGAATTTCAGTGGGTTCCGTGTAATATTTTGGGTAATCTAAGCACCTTTTAAAATATATGTATATATATATATAAATAACAAATTTGTAATTTTATAAACAAAAAAAAAAAAAAAAAAAAAAAAAAAGAAATAGTTACTGAGACACAAACAGATGTAAAAGAAAATAATAAGTCAGATTTTTGGGAAATAAATTGTAACAAAAAAATTAAAAAAAATAAAATACATGTAAAAGTTTAAAAAAAAAAAGAAATTATTTAAAGCACATTCTCTGATCATAATGGAAGGAAGCTGGAAATCAAGAATAGGCAGGAAAGTGGAAAATCCACAGATATGCAATGGCTAAACAACATATTCCTAAACAATCAGGGGGTCAAAGAAGAAATTGCAAGAGAAATTAGTAGATACCTTGAGACGCATGAAAACAAGAACACAACTTATCAAAACTTATCAGATGCAGTGAAGGCAATGCTGAGAAGGAAATTTATAGCCCTAATTCCTATATTAAAAAAGAAAAAAAAATAATAATAAACAATGAAAGAAAACAGAAAAAAAAAAAAAAAAAAAAAAAGAAGAAAGAGCTAAAACCAAAGACCTAACTGAACAACTGGTGAAACTAGACAAGAACAGCAAACCTATCCCAAAGCAAGCAGAAAGAAAGAAATAACAAAGATGAGAGCAGAAATAAATGAAATTGAGAACAACAACAACAAAAAAATGAGAGAAAATCAACAAAACTAAAAGCTGGTTTTTTGAGATGATCAATAAAACGGACAAACTTTTAGCAAGAAAAAAAGAGATGATGCAAATAAATAAAATTAGAAATGAAAGGGGGGAGGGTATTATGACTGACCCCCACAGAAATAAAAAGGGTCATGAGAGGATATTATGAGAAACTGTATGCCAACAAATTAGACAACTTAGATGAAATGGACAAATTCCTAGAAATGTCAAACAACCTACATTGACTCTACAAGAAATACAGGAACTCAACAAACCAATCACATTTAAAGAGATTGCATCAGTCATCAAAAATCTTTCAACAAAGAAAAATCCAGGACCAGATGACCTCACAGGTGAATTCTACCAAACATTTTAAGAAGAAGTAACATCAATCCTGTTTAAACTCTTTCAGAAAATTGAAAAGTAGAGAAAATTACCCAAAACATTATATGAAGCCAACACCACCCTAATACGAAAGACAGATAAAGATACCAGAAAAGAAAATTACAGTCCAATCTCTCTAATGAACAAAGATGCAAAAATTCTCAACAAAATGCTTGAAAGTCTATTCCAATAGCCTATGAAAAGAATTATACAACACGATCAAGTGGGTTTTATTTCTGATATGCAAGGGTGGTTCAACATAAGAAAATCAATTAATGTAACACATTACATCAACAAATTGAAGGAAAAAAAACCACATGATCACTTCAACTGATGCAGAAAAGGAATTTGACAAAATCTAGTATCGTTTCTTGATAAAAACTTTTCAAAAAATAGGTATAGAAGGAAAGTTCTTCAACACAATGAAGGGCATATAGGAAAATCCCACAGCCAACATTGTACTCAATGGGGAGAGGTTGAAAACTTTCCCTCTAAGATCAGGAACAAGACAAGGATGCCTATCATCACCACTGTTATTCAATATTGTACTAGAAGTTCTAGCTCGAGAAAATATGGAAGAAAAGAAATAAAAGTCATCCAAATCAGAAAAGAGGAAGTAAACTTCTGACTATTCACAGAAGATATGATCCTATATTTAGAAAATCCCAAAATATCTACAACAAGCTATTAGAACTAATAAACAGTTCAGCAAAGTGGCAGAATACAAGATCATGCAAAAATCAGTAGTGTTTCTACACACTAGTAATGAGCAAGCTGAGGAGGAAATCAAGAAAAAAATTCCATTTACAATAGCAACAAAAAGATTCAAATATCTAGGACTTAATTTACCCAGGAATGTAAAGGATCTATATTCAGAAAACTACAAAACACTGCTAAAATTAATCATTGAAGACCTAAACAAATGGAAGGACATTCCATGTTCATTGATTGGAAGACCAAATATGGTGAAGATGTCAATTCTACCCAAATTGATTTATAGATTCAATGTAATACCAATTAAAATTCCAACAGCTTACTTTACAAAATGGAAAAGTCAATTACCAAATTTATTTGGAAGCAAAAGGGTCCTGAATAGCCAAAAACATCTTAAAAAAAGAAGAGTGAAGTTGGAGAACTCACGCTTCCTGATCTTGAAGTGTATCATAAAACCACAGTGGTGAAAACAGCATGGAAGTGTCATAAAATAGACATCTTGATCAACGGAATTGAATTGAGTGTTCAGAAACAGACCCTCACCTGTATGGTCAACTGATTTTTTTTTTTTTTTTTTGATGAGGAGTTTTATTAAGTAGAATAAATGTTTTGCTTTTTTAAATAAATTGCTCCAAAAATATTTGATATAAAATATCCAGCCCTTACCAAAGAGCTGTTCCCATTCCCACACAGATTTCTGTTTCCCAAGTATAGTGCCTTAGATCAATTTGCCCTTCAACATGGAAAATACAGGGCCATGCCTTTTTTCAGATGGTAGAAAAAGAGAGATTCTACTATTGTGATACCATGCTATATTTCAAGCATTTTTGAGCCATGAAACTTATAAAGTAACACTCATGAACAGGGCAAGGGCATAGCAAAGGACATGATAATTTAGTGATATATTGAGCATCCACTATGTTCCAGGAATTGTACTGCCCCCTGCTGATACAGTGGTTCTGCTCTCATGGAGCTTATTTTTGTTATTGTTGTTGTTTTTAATATACTTTTTAATTTTAAAAAAAGATACTTAGATTACATAAGTGCTACATAAAAAATATAGAGGATTCCCATATGTCCCGCTCCCAACCCCTCCCACATTAACAACATCCTTCATTAGTGTGGTACATTTGTTACAATTAATGAACACATTTTAGAGCATTGCCACTAAGCGTGGATTATCATTTACATTGTAGTTTACACTCTCTCCTGCACAATTTTGTAACCTATGATAAGATATATAATGGCTTGTATCTGTCATTGCAATGTCCTTCAGGACAATTCCCAAGTCCCAAAAATGTCCCCATATTACACCTGTTTTTCCCTCTCTCTTCCCTCAGAACCTCCAGTGGCCACTGCCTCCACATCAATGATAAAAGTTCTTTCATTGCTGAGGATTCTGGGATGGTGATGCCCACTCCATCTCTAAGTGAGAGGGGGCTTAGATCCCATGGGGCAGATGGATGGGATTATCTTACTTGCAGTTGCAGACCCTCTCTGTTCCTTGGGATGATCATTGTCCATCCTCATCTCATAGTTAGTTGTCCTGGGTGAGTCCAATGAACTGGAGAGTAGGTGTTGCAAATCTCTTGAGATTCAGGGCCCAACTGGCACATGAACAGCCCAAAGATTTAAGTCTTTTGGACATACACCTATCTACTCTAGCACTAACTATTGGTTCAAACAGAAGGGGCAGAAGAGCCATGTGTAGAGAAACCACAATTAGGTCCAACTCTGTCACACTGGGGAGCATAAATTCCCAAGTAGGGCTCACTGGCAGGACACCAAACTCCTGAGCTGTCTGCCCTGCTTATAGCATCTGGATGTCTCTGCTATCTGAGCAATATTTACTTTGGCAGTCAAAGTCAATGAGATCCTGCTGAAACATGCATAAGCATAACCTCTGGAATGACCTCCCAACTCATTTTGAAGTCTCTTAGCCATATAAACTCATTTGTCTTTACCCTTTCTCCCTTTTGCTCAATGTCTATTTCCAGTTGCATTGCTAGTTGATGTTTGGTAGTAATCCCTTGGTGCCAGGGAGGCTCATCCCTGGGAGTCATGTCCCATGCTGGGGGAAAGGTAATGCTGAGTTTGGCTTAGAGAGAGGCCATATTTGAGTAACAAGGAGGCTTTCAGGAGGTAACTCTTAGGCACCCATAATACTAGGCTAAGTTTCAATTTCAAAAGTAAAGGTTTATAAGTACAGTCATCAATATCAAGGGCCCATCAATGGTCCATCTTCCTTCACTAGTCACTGCCCCTGTACTTGGGGGATTCCTGCTGTCCCATTAGAGAATGTGGCAGAGCTCCCAAGGATATTCTTTTAGTTATTGTGTGAATCTCCACTTACCATGACAATGCCCCATGAATAACTGAACACATTTTTATGCTTTATAAGTATGCCTTAGATGAACCTCCTCCCATGCATCCCCCATCACTGACACCCCACACCAATAATCCTCCACTGCCATCGTTGTAACCCTTCTGTGACCCAAAACTTCTTAAAAAAACGAAGCTAAGTGGGATGTAGTGGGAGGTGTGGGAGGTGGGCAACATGGGAATCCCAGTGGGTTCTGTGTAATATTTTGGGTATCAAAGCACCTCTTAAAATATATTTATATATATATAAATAACATTTTTGTAAGCAAATGCACATATATGCTTGTATATTTATATATCATTTTGCAAATGTTGGTATGTATTGTGAAAATTTTGATTTTTACCCACAATAAAACAAACAAACAAACAAACAACAACAACAAAAAACGAAGCTAAGAAAGTAACTAAAAAAATTAGTAAGAAAATGAAATAATAATGGTAGTTTTAAAAATAACAAATAAAATACAAAAAAACTTTAAAAAATTTGGAATTATAAAATAATTAAAAATATAAGATTAAAAAAAATTTTTGACATTATATCTTTCCTTACTGTAAGATCTGTTATCTTGTATGTACAGTGACATTTTCTTCTATTTATTCCTCCATTGTCTTATTGTTTTCATTTTGTCTTTGAAGAAGCTTTAGGCTACAGAAATGTCACATACAGAATATAGGGAATTCCCATATACCCAACATCCTCCCCCTTTTCCCTTTTCCCCTATTAATAACATTTTACATGTGGATGGTACATTTGTTACAATAGATATATAAATATTGAAACATTACATGTACTAACCATGGTCAATGATTTACATTATGGTTTACATTTTGGACCATACACTTTTATACATTTTGATAAAATTTAACATGGCCTGTATCCATCATTGCAAGATCATGTAGAACAATTCCATCACCCCCAAAATGCCCCATTTTCCCTCTATTCTATTCCTCCTGACCCTCCCCGCAGGACCCAGAGCAACCACCAAGCTTCACTCCTTGAAGAACAAGGTTCATAGTTACTTGCAACAACATTGAGGGCTTGACATACTGGCCTGTTCTCCCCTATTAGGCACTGCCTATGCTCTCAAAAGACTCCTGTCCCTTTATTAAGAACATAGCAGGACTCCCCAGGATGGGAGTCCAACACCTTCCTGCTCATTATGTGGGTTTCCATCCACTGATACAACACACTATGACAAGATGAACACTCACACACTTCCTAGAAGCCTGCCCCAGGTATGCCCTGTCCCTAATGTCCCCTATATCTAACACCCTAAACCAGTAATCCTCCCCTGCCATATTGCCAAAAGAACATTCCCAATGCTGTAGTTTCAACCACATACCTGCATATCCCCAGTGTTCACCTGGTCCCTCTCCCAACCCTCCTCCCAGTTCCATGGACAGTGCAACCCACCCTCCCCTTCTTCCTTCAACTGATTTTTGATATGCCCACCAAGACTATTTTCTGGGACAGAACAGCCTCTTCAACAAATGGTGCTGGTAGAACTGGATATCCATAACCAAAAGAATGACAGAGGACCCCTATCTCACTCCCTACATAAGAATCAACTCAAAATGGATCAAAAACCTAAACATAAAAGTCAGGACCATATGACTCCTAGAACAGGGGTTCTTAACAAAGGGTCAATGAGCTTGAATTTAAATTCAAAAAACATTATTCTTGTGGGGACGGGTTGGTGTGGGTATGATATATTTATTAAATAATACACAGGATAGTGTGGACTTAGTAAGGGGTCCGTGGTTTTCACCTGACTGGCAAAGAGGTCCGTGGAACAAAAAAGGTTAAGAACCCCTGTCCTAGAAGATAATGTAGGGAAACATCTACAAGACCTTGTAGTAGGTGGGTTTGGGTATGGGTACCCATACCCAAAGGATGAGGAACAAAAGGAAAAAATAGATAAAAGGGACCTCCTCAAAATTAAATACTTCTGCACATCAAAGGATTTTGTGAAGAGGGTAAAAGGGCTGCCTACTCAATGGGAGAAAATATTTGGAAATCACATATCCAATAAGGGTTTAATATCTGTGATATATAAAGAGATCCTACAACTCAACAATAAAAAGACAAATGACTCGATTGAAAAATGGTCAAAAGACCTGAATAGACTTTTTTCTATAGAAGAAATACGAATGATGAAAAAAAAAACCCCCACATATGAAAAAATGTTCAACTTTACTGGATACTAGGGAAATGCAAATCAAAGCTACAATGAGATATCATTTCACACCTACTAGAATGGCCACTATTAGAAAAACAGAAAATTACAAATGTTGGAGAGGATGTGGAAAGATAGGAATGCTTATTTACTGTTGGTGGGAATGTAGGATGGTACAGCCACTGTGGAAATCTGTTTGGTGGTTCTTAAGGAAGTTAGATACAGATCTACCATGGGATCTGGCAATACCGCTGCTAGGTATATACCCAGAAGAACTGAGAGCAGTAACAGGAACAGACACCTGCACACCCATGTTCATAGTGACATTAGTCACAATTGCCAAACAACCCAGGTATCCATCAACTGACAAATGGATAAACAAACTGTGGTATATAAACATGATGGCTGTAAGAAGAAATGAAGTCTTGAAGCAGATGACAACATGGATGAACCCGGAGGACATTATGTTGAGTGAAGCAAGACAGGCACAAAAGGACAAATATTGAATGATTTTGCTATTATGAACGAAATATAATGAGCAAACTCATGGAGTTAATAGCTAGAATATAAGTCACCAGTGTAGTTAGAGGATGGAAAGCTGAGATTTAATCTGTGCTGAATTGGAAAGAAGTTGTTTGTAAATGTTTGGAAATGAGTAGAAATGGTGAAAGCACATCATAGGATTTGTAATTAGTAGCACTAACATATGGGTATGATAGTGGTTTAAAAATTTTTTTTTTGAGTAATGAAAATGCTTTAACATGGATTGAAGTGATAAATGTGCAACTCAGTGATTATAACAAATGGCATTGATGGTACATTTTAGATAAATTATATGGTTTATGAACAAAAAAATAATAGGGTGGGTTGGGGGGAAAATACAATGAATGTAAGATGTAGACTATAGTTAGTAGTAATACTTTGATGATACTTTCATAATTTGGGACGAATTTTTTACAACAATGTAAGGTATTTGTGGTGGGATGATGTATGGGACACCTGTATGATGTTATGCATGTTTGTTTTGTAAGTTCACAATTTTTACTATACACTTATTATTTTTGTATGTTCATGTATGAATGATATACTGCAATAAATTGTTTTTAAAATGAATAAAAAAAGATCAAGTATGCAGTTGGAAATGCAAGTCTAGAGTTCAGGGAAGAGAACTGGACTAGGAATAAAAATGGCTTGTCATCAGCATAAAGATTGTGCATGTATCTGTGGGTATGGGTGTGTATACATCCTTTACACATATATGTTTATCCCTTTGCTTGCACTTGTGTTTACGCTTGTATTTACATATATATATCCCTACGATATATATCACCACGATATATATATATATCACTATGATATATAAATCTCTGATATATATGTTTATGCCTATGCTTGCATTTGCACTTACACTTGCATTTACATATATATATATATAATTATTACATATACATATTTTTTATATATATATAACTACTACTAGGCTAGGTTAAATCATCACAAGAGTTATGCAGTTGTTTTAGGGAGGACTGACTTCCTAGAAGATGACATAGAAAAAAATTGTAGAACTGGGAAAAGAATACAAAGGCAATGCCTATCATTTGATGCATAAAAACTGCAACCGTTTTTCTTCAGCTTTATCAGAGAGAACCCTGCGCTGCCTTTCCACACTGCTGCAAGCACTCTGCACTCAGACTCACTGCTGAGCCTCTGGTCACCCTGCCAGTATCAGCCATGAGAAGCTGGACGGCCTCAGCTCGTACTCCACTGCCACACGCCTGCAGATGTGGTCCACATCCGGCGGACTGGCACCCTGGTGTCATAAACAAAACCGTTTGGAACCGACTGCCTTGAAGCACTCTTGGAACCTAAGGACCCAGCTAGTTGTCCAGACTGGATTGGAACCCCTAGGGCTGCGAGCGCCCACAGGAGACCCCATGGAGGCCCTGTTAACCTGCACTCTCTGTTCCCATGGATGGCCTGTGTGACCTCTGGGCTTGTACTTCTCTTGTGTGTACCCTGTCATGATGCTGCATCAGCCCTGAAAGGCTTTCAGGTCATCTACAACTTGCCAGGGTTGTGCTGTTCTTAAATTGATGCCTCAGGTCAGGTTAAGAAAAAATGTTTATTACAAAAACTTAAGAAAAGGAAGTTAGCCTTTGTGGCTAATGAGATTTCCTTTAACTGGCCTAGTTCAGGACCCGTAGAGAATATAACTGAAATCAGCAGTGCAGGTTGCTCACCCTGCTGTGGAACCATTTTTGCTGTAAAGACACTTGAGCCAAGGGCCAAGGGAGTGGACTGTGCAGAAGAGAGTTAGCAAAGCAGGTCTGGGACCACTAGCCTTCAGAAGGCCTGCTGGCAAGGCTGGCCTGGACTGGCGTCTGAGAGTGTGACGTGTGGGAGCACCCACCATGGCCAGAACTGGTAGGAGTGGCTCGCTGTGCCTAAATGGTTTGTGCAAACAATGTGATTTATGCCAAACACCTGCTTTGCTTCTGGGACTCTAAAATGTTGGTACATGCTAAGTAGAACTAGGTGCTTACGGTATCAGCCGCCAATAAAAACCTGGGATGTCGAGTCTCTAATGGGCTTCTCTGGAAAACAACATTTTGTATGGTTTGTCACAGCTTGTCACTGGGGAAACCGAGAGTGCCCTACGTGGTCCTCTTGAAAGCCTGCACCTGGCCACCTCCAGGCATGGTTCTGTGCACCATTACCCCTGGGCTGGTTTAGCTTTCTACCCTGTTGCTGTGGCAGATCCTAGCTTAGAATGTAACTGCATGCTGAGGCACAAGTCAGCAAACCTGTGACTGGTCTTGGGGACCCCTGGCAGAGTCTGTTAGTGTTCTCCGAAGGTATCCAGTAAGTTTTTTTTTTCTTTTATGAGTTTCACTGTAAATCCCTTCTCCTTCCCAGATTTAAAATATTTGGTGTGTTTTAGGTCAGTGCAGTTCTGTTGTTGTCCCATATTATGGCCCTAATAATCTTTAATTAGCCTTTTGTTTTCTGGTATGATGAGATATTCCATGCTTATCTATATATCTTCTGCTCCAAAACTGTTTCCTTTTCATGGAAAATATTTAGAAATCTTGATCCAAGCATCATGGTTGCTTCTGAATTGGTCATTGTTTCTATTCCCCCCCACCTCCAGTGGACAGAGCTAGGATTTTTTAATGTGTTCACTGTAATACTTTCACTTCATATTGGGGCTACATTTTTATGTAACCTCATAAATAGTGTATCTGTGTCTCCTGTCTCCCCAGTTGAAAATCCCAGTTCTCAACATAATTACTCATTTGCTTTATCCCTCTGTATGTAAAACAGCCATAAAATAATAGTGTCGTCGCTACCACCAACGATGTGACTACTGAAAAGTGGAAGGTGCTTTTTCTGTCTTTAGAGTATGGTCATCTACAACTTGCCAGGATATATAATCAAGTTCATGTGTTTTACAGTCAGAATAATTTATTTCTATGTGGTTGTGCCACCAACTTAAAACAGATTCCTTTGTCTCATTTATCTTTTTTTAAGGATGGCTTATTTGTTTTAATTTCATTTTGTTTTATATTCATATAAAATCTTTCCATGGTTTCAAAGTCAAATCTAAATAAAGTATATTTGTAGGGAAAAAAAAAAAAAAAAAGAAAAGAGAAGTGGCCTAAGGACTATGCCTTGGGTTGCTTCACTGACAAGGCAATGAAGATGAACCAGGAATAGAAACTGCAAAGGAACAGCTAGTGAAATGGGAAAATCAAAAGGTTCACGTTCTGGAAGCCAAGTGAAGAAAGTGTTTTAAGGAGGAGTGAGTGATTACTTGTGTTTAAATGCTGCTAACAGGCCAGGTAAAAAGTGGATTGAGCAGTCACCATTGGACAAGGGAATGCAAGGTTTTAGGACTATCATTTACTAAGCACTTATATTCCAGGCATTGTTCTGAACATAATAGAACAGTCAGGAATAACTCATAGCTAAGAGGCTACTCATGATTAGCAAGTAGCCTTTTTCTTGGGCACTGTCTGAATGTCCAGTTATACCAGATCCAGAGAACAATCATGGTTGCCAGGCTTTATGAATATATGGTCTAACAGAAGGTCTATCTGTCTTCCTATGATATTTGGAAGATTGGGTTTGGCCAATAAAACATTGCAGTTCTATGACATTTTGGTGAACCCATTGGGGCCTAATACTTGAAATCAGGGCTAGTCCAGGAAATCTAGTGTATGTGGTCACTATAATAGCTCCTCCAATCTCAAACCAGGACCAGATGTTAATACACCAGCTTAAGAATGTGAAGATGGAAGACTCATTGACTGCTTTTTATTATTAGAGAAATGGTGAGTTTACAGAACAACCATGCACCTAAAATTTCCCCTTTTAACCTCATTCAAATATATAATTCAGTGATGTTAGTTGCATTTACAATGTGCTACCATCATCACCATCCATTACCAATTTTTTTCTATTGTTCAAATGGAAACTATATATATTTTAAACCTTAACACTCTATTCCCTATCCCCACCTCTTCCCTTGGTACCTAATATTCTAGATCCTGACTCTATGAGTTTGCGTATTCTTATTATTTCATATCAGTGATATCATATAATATTTGTCTTTTTTGTGTCTGGCTTATTTCACTCAACACGATATCTTCAGGGTTCATCCATGTTGTTGCATGTATCAGAACTTTATTCCTTTGTGTGTATATATCACATTTTGTTTATCCATTCATTGGTTGGTGGACACTTGGGCTGCTTCCATAGTTGGACAATTATGAATAATGCCACTATGAACATTGGTGTGCAAATATCTGTTCGAGTTCCTGCTTTCAGTTCTTTTGGGTATATACCTAGAAGTGAGATTGCCAGGTCATTTAGTAATTTGCTGAGGAATTGCCAAACTGTTTTCCACAAATGGTACATCATTTTATATTTTATAATTTTCTCATTTGTAAAATGGGCATGATGCAACTACTTCATGGGCCTGGTGGGAGGGTACATGAGACTTCCATATGGTATAACTAGCCTGGACCTTGTATGTAGCATAGCATTGATATGTTCTTTTCTTTTCTCTTAACTTCTGGTTCTTAATATCTATATTGCTCATTTGCTCTCAAATCATATTTGTTTATGACAGCTCTTGTCCTTGTTTATCTTTAATGTTATTCTTTTAATTTTAATATAAGCTTTCTCCTAACAGATTGTAAATTTCTTATCTTCATATGTCCTAAGGATAACATTCTTAATAAATATTGGTGAAGGAAGGAATGAATGAATGAAAGACAGACAAGCAACTCCCATATTAGGACTCACTGAACTTGGTAATGTTATACCATTCAGGTCAGGAACTCAGTAAATGCTGAACTAGAGAAACTCTAATCCAAGGATATTTTGTTCTAGCAGAGACATGATTAAGGAAAAGGTTACAAATTTTCCTTCATCCTATTGGATCGATTTAATAGAAGAAAACACAGATCTCATCCTGTTAAAACATCACCTCTAGGGTAATGCAGTATTAACAGCAAAAAAAGACAGAAGGTCTACCTCACTAGGTTCAGTCTTTCCTAATAAAAGGCTAAGGCCAGGTAAAAAATAAGTACAAGTACAAAAGCAATTACATGGATAATAATTCTAAAGTAATTATATGGGGATTAAGTAGGTCAATAGAAAATAATAGGAAATATTGAGTTTATGAAATAAGACACTGAGGGTACTTCTATCTCTTACCGGCACTTGCTCAAGAGGCAGTAGTACAAATCCTCTTAAGACAATAGTTTTCTGTTACTGACTGAGCCCTCATCTGTCAGAAGTAAGAGATAGAATGACACACCAGAAGTGAACAAAGAAATGGACTTGATCAGTGATGAAAACCAGTTACTAACACATCTTCAGAGCATGTGGAGTTTAAAGGTAAAAATACAAGGCAATATGATCAAGCACCAAAAAAGCTTCTGAAAAGAACTCTAGATGGCTTCTGGAATGGAAGAGCTCTGGCCACCTTGCCTCATTGAGGCCAGATTCCAGAGCCAGGGTGTTGAAAGCAAGCTATGTTGGAACAAAGGGACGTCCCCAGTGACTGCCTGACAGTAATCTGCATATTGCTTTTTTAATGCCCTTTTGGCAACACTTATAAAGGCCCCCAGTTTAAAGCAGAGATAAATGCATTGTTGTGTGGTTGCAAACGAGCAGGAAGAGAATGGGTTGAGGGGCACTTGGGAGGAGCAAGTGGGATTTGAAATGCTGCTCCATAGTACCTTAGGGTTGACAGAACGTGTTTGAAGACCACTGGCTTAGGATATTTGTAAGCCGAGGGGCTTGCTTTTATCAACGGGCTTTTTTTTTTTTTTTTTTTTTTTTAAATCAAGACCTAGTTTGTTAATGGGCCCAAAGGAAAATGGACTAAAATTAGAGGTTGAGGATCATGGTAGTATAGACAACTTCATTCATGTAATTGAAGGGGGGAAACAGGCCCTTGCCTGCCCTAGTACACTAGGCTCTCAGCACAGTTTATTCTTAACAATACTCTAAAGCTAGAATTGAGGCTCTCAGTGGAAGTCATTTTCAACTTCGTATCACCTAACTATATCTGAGCAAACAGGTTCTGGATGGCCCTTCAGAAAGAGCTGTCAGCAAACACTCAGCAGCCCTGACATTTTCTGCTGCTTTTAGGAAGCTTCACTGTCCAAGGATAATTTAGTCTTCCCAGAGCACTTAATGACAAATTTAGGATCTTGATTTTCCTTCTCCCTTAAGGGTGGTGAATCCTCCTTCCTAAGTTTCTAACCTCAAACACTGGAATGTGGTTATAAAGCCAAGAGAAAGTAAAGAGAGGGAAGAACCACTTTGAAGGCATCTCTGTCCTGATTAGACCTCTCAGGGTCAAAATGGTCCAGAAGGCAAGTAGGAGTGTGGTGTAGGCATTTCAGCGGCAAGGAACATCTTGGGTATTGGTTTGAATCAACACTCAGTGATTGATAAATGGCAGATACAATTGTAAATGGTTGTACTGTGGTATAATTGGTGAAAGTTGAGTGATTTCCCTTACTGCACCAGGTTTCAGATACTCGGCCCAGAGAGGCCAGGCCTGAAGTTTCTGGTAGACATTTCCCAGGCTAAGTTAATGCCTTTGGTTAAGAGAGGATACATTTTGGGACCAAGGCCATTTCACAAACCAACTCCAGAGTGGCCCTCACCTCTTCCAACTGAACTCCACTGACTGGAGGACTACCCCCAGCCAGCCTTACCTCTCCTGGGATCTTAGGACAACCTGACTTTCCCTCTGGGTGGATGCTGGCTCTCCAGGATGAACGAGTGATAGAGGATAGGGATTCCCTGAGCAGCTTTTCATTTCCCGTCAGTGAAGCTACTTGTTTGCTCCGGAAGCTGGTGAATTCACCCTGCTGCTCAGAGCAGAGCACCAGGGCATCATGTAAGAAACAGAGCGGCAAGATTCGGAGAACTGCTTTTTTCCCCACAAGCATTCTACAGACACAGGCTCCCTCTTTGTATAAGCTGACATATTTCTTGAGTTCTTTCTCCTCCCCATTAAACATTCTGTTACAACAGGAGGAAAAAAAAAGCATCAAATGGGAGAACAATTAAAAGTCTGTTTTAAGACTCTGTTTTGGCATGTAACAATAAGCCACACTTTCTCAAGTGTCTTGGAAAGGAATGCTTGTGTGGTCAAGTTTCAAAGAACTGCAACTTAAAGTCAAGTTGTGAGCTATGAAAATGTTCCACTAAGCACCAAAAGTAATTCACCTTTCAACCAGCGAGACATTTGTCACAAACCAGGCGAAAATGCCGCCTACTACCACATGATCTCAGCACAATTTGCTTTCCTCTTTTTCCTATGAAGCATGCTAAATGCAACATGTTGTAGTTTCTTGACAGACTGAAATTTAGCTGAAGAGTTTGAGCTTTCACAACTCTGCCCCAGAAAAATGCTAGAGAGAAAACAAAAATTCTTTATATGTGTTTTTATTTTAGGGCGTTTATGGCAGTGTGGATCTATGAATTTCTTCTATTAATAGATATAATAATGTATAATAGGTACAAAAAGAAGAAATTCTCTGTTTAATCCACACCTAAGATTTTTGGCAGCCGAGCATTTGGAATTACCTGAACTGGAGTCAAAACACATTAACCACTTTGTAAATGTAACTTTCAATTGGGACAGCTTCAAACAGCTTTACAAAGAAATACTGAAATGTTTAGCTCATTCAGAGTAAATTGGGGGCAGGGTGGGGGGTCGGGGAGCGGTTGCCCTCACCTGAGCTGCCTTCACAATCCCATTCTTTCTGCAGGTTCCGCTTTGCCGGCCATCACTCTGCTTCTGGTGAATGTGGACAGTCCCGTTGCAAACAGCACCACCTGCAGCGTTAGCCATTTGGGCAAAATGATGGATCCCGGCGAGTGGTAAGTTTTTCCTCCAGAGGTTCCTGGCAAGCTTTAGCTTTCAAGTTGGTGAAGGGACGGACTGAAGTACTTTGGGGCCGAGCCTTTAAAGGAATCCTACTAATCAGGCCTTTCTAGAAGAAGAGCATAGCTATCTTCTTGCCAAATCTTTGAATCGAAAAACAAACAGTTACCTTTACACTCCTCAACTCCAACAAGTCAGAATGAGGACTCCATGGCAACAGACCTGCTTCCAAAATTACAAAGGAAATGGCCCAGGCCAGCAGCTAGTGTGGACTGAGGAAACCAGTGGCAAACTGAAGAGGCGGGTTGGGAGGTGGAGACTCTTTTAAAGGTACATGCTGGTCCACAGCACAGTCACACACAGACTTCTAAATATGCTCAGTTCTGAATTTGCATCCACCCCTCCCCCCTGCTTCTTACATTTAATTACGGTTTTGCATTGGAAACCAAATTTAAAAGCCAACATTTCTTTTTGCTCAAAATGCACAACCTCAACCCACTTATCATTCCAACCAGCAACATAAAGAGGGATAACAAGTGTTCCAAAAAGACAGAAGTCTGGGAAGCAGACTATTTGATTTCTAGTCAGGGCTGCATTACCTTTATCAAGTGACCTTTGCCCTTTTTTTTGCCTCAGTTTCTCCACATATTAAAAGAGACAAAGCATTTTTTGGGGGTTACTCGTGTCTGATGGGGTAGTAAGACAGTAGGACTGTGGCTTCGGTTTGTTGCTGACACAGATGTAGTGAGGTAGGTGGTGACCACAGGACCTGAGTTCAGAGATGCCTCCAGTTTACTCATTAACTCTTGTTCTCTCAACACATCATCACACTTCAGTTTCTTCCTATCACTATCAGATGGCAGTGGGGTGATGTGGTCTGTTGGAAAGTGTCAATTATTTACACCCTGTTTGTATCCTCCTACACGGCCACCGGGATGGAGATTTCTTTAACATCAGGCACTTAGTAAAGAAACCCATTTATTGAGTCACTGGGCAAAACAACAATGAAAAAACAGAAATGGCCTCTGTTGCCAGAGCCACATTTCCTGGTTCTCAGCTCCCTTGGGCGAGGTTTGGTTACCCTCCAGAGTAATGTGGCTGGCAGGGAAGGCGCTGCTAATGCTTCTCCTGTCACGATTTTCATGTAAGGGCACCATTCACCCAGCCTGAGGAGACCTGAAAGAATAAGGTGAGGTCTTGGGCCAAATGTGTCCACCCTGGTTTGTGTCTCGAGCTCAGAATTTTAATTTCATCTTCCTTTACCTTTTTCATCAGGGAAGAATTAGCTTTCCCTGGGTCTCTCTCTTCTAAGCCTATGACACTGGGAATTGGGAGCTAAACCCGTATGGTTTATTTCTTTATAAGGCTTAAGCAAAGGAGACATAGAGAGGTAGGGAGGGGCATTGGCTACTGTTGGCATGACTGCCACATGTTACTTAGAAAGACAAGTTTAATAAATCATGTCTTGGCTGAACTCTGCTGATGAGTACGAAGTTATTTTTTGAATAATGATTTTTGATACTAACTAAATTCTGAATTTTAGCTGTTTCTCCTCTTCTTTCTTCCTTTTTCTCATTTCCCCTTTAACCTTTCTTGTACTTTCCTCATCCTGCTCTTTTCCTTCTTGTTTTTATTTTCTTTTACAAGAGGATAAAAGCTACATATAAAGAACAAATCTCAAAAAACAGGCTGAAACCTGCTTTAACGTTTTACTAATCCCAATTGCCAAAGTCAGATAATCATGCATGGACCTTTAGGAAATCTCTACCACCTGCTTTTTACCCACCATATTGGAATACATGGGTGTGGATTGCTATGTAGCATCATCTTAATATGCCCAGTCATTTGGCATCAGGCACTGCTGATATGTGTAATCAGTGGTGCTAATTGCTCCGTATCACCTCCAATCAGAATAATGGGTGAGGTCTGAGTGAGGGAGTAGTTGTTTGGAGTTTAAGGTTAGGAATCAACGCCCAAACACAGAATAAATATTGAGCAAGGTTTGGTGTCTCTGAATAATTAGATGTATTTCAGATCAACTACGACATAGCAGGTTATTTGCTAAGTCTTTGGATAAGACTTATCCAAAGAACAAGACACGTATGGCCACCCATGTCAGCACCAGCAGGGCAATGGCCAGCTTTGCTTCACGATATTATCCTCCAGCAGTAGTGTCTGCTCAAGCCCTGGAAGTTGCAATTACCCTCAGAATGTCCCAAGCAAAGAATAGATGGCTCCTTCCACACAATGGATGTCTCAGCCCTTTGCTTGCCTGTGAAATTGAGTTTGGAGGAAAGAGAACCCCAAACTTGTGCTGGGCTGAGATTCTCAAATCATGGAGCTAGGTATTTCTGAAATTATTCCAGAGCCACTCCTGTAATCCTGCTGTTCCAGATGTTTGGGGATGGATCCTCAAAGCCATTCTATTTGGGGGACAGGTACCAGATTTCCTTAATCACAAAGACACTTTTACTTTTGTCAATATCAGTTTCTTATTATCTTTAGAGGGTTGTTTTTACAAAGCAGACTCTTTACCTAAGTAGTTTTTAAATTAATATTTGGCATATTAAAGTTACAAATTTGAAAACCTAGTTAAGTTCAAGCTATAAACCTTACAGTTTTTGTATGAAACAAAATCAATGATTTTTCATCATTAATAATAACTTTATAATTGATTATTTTATTGCACATGTCAAGTAGAAAAAATTCTCCTCAAATAAACAGTACCATGCATAAGCTTGGTTAACACAGTGCCCTAAAATATATAAAATTTAGCTTAATTAAATGCCTTTAATATTTAAAATGTAAAAGCAATTTCATATCTTTTCTTTTAAGTGCTTCAAATGGCTGTTAAGGAAAGTTTCTAGCCTTAACAAGCAAAATTTTGCCATGCACAAAAAAAACTCATAAATTTAATAAATTTAAATAACTTGGAATGGCAAATCAAGTTCTCTTAAATATCCCAATACTGTTTATAAATTAAATTCTTTTATGTATTATAACTTAAAATCAGAAGACTACCACGTGCAAGTATCTTAAATATCACAGATTAACTCATCCACATAGATTATTCCTAAACTTAACAGAGTATCAATATTGCATGTTAGATTTTCTTCCTCATCTCCCTACTAACTTGAAGCATTTCAGGGTTGATAACACATTTACCCAACCCCAAGGAACAGGTGTTCTGTCTTGGTGAAGTTGAGGCTCCCGATAGTGTTCCTGATGGGAAAGAATTTTGACACCTGGGTGAGGGGCTCAAGCTCGATGTAATCCAAGAGGCTGAACCAGAGGAGCAGTGAACCACTGCCCCTGTCTGCTGCCACTACGTCCACAGGGAGTTCCAAATCCACACTGCTCAGCAGTCAGTTTTGCCCTGCTTATTTGGGAAGGCAGAATTCTTCACTAATTCCTTCACTGTTTTCTACATATTTTCCTGCCCTTTTTTTTTTTGCTGTTTTCTTGTTATATTAGAGAAGTTGTAGTTTTAAAAACAGAAAATGCAGAAAAATATAGAGGTCCCATATACCCTCCTGCACAGACATAGTTTTCCCTATTAACACTTTGTCTTAGTGTAGTACTTTATAACAATTGATGAAAGAATATTATTGTAATATCAACTATAGTCCGTAGTTTACATCGGACTATTACATCTCTTTATTGTATTGGTCAGCCCTATGTTGTTGTGTTTTTGACTTTTTGTTCTAGTAACATATATACAACCTAAGATTTCCCCTTAAAACCACATTAAAATATATAATTCACTATGTTTTGCTGCCAACACCACCATCCATTACTAAAACTTTTCCATCACCCCAAACAGAAATTCTGTACCAAGTAATCATTAAATCTCCATTCCCTACACACATCCTAGCACCGATAACGTGTGTTCTAGTTTCTAGCTCTATGAATTTGCTTATTTTAATTATTTCATATTGGCAAGATCATAAAGTATTCTTTTTTCCCATTGCTAAAAGTGTCTTTCCAGACTTCTTGAATGCAAAGACTCACTGGGAAGCGTTTGTGTAGTCTGTCTCCCAGTTTACTAGGCAATTTATTTGGCCTCCCAAGTGTGACTGGGTCTTTTATGCCCCTGCTGGACAGGAAGTAAATTAAATAGCCAAACTGTTTCCAGATGCTTGAAGGATAAACTTGACCTCAAGTGGCCTGATCCCAAAATTAAGTCCTGAGGTGATTCTGACATCTTGGGGTGGAGAAATTTCAAAGCTGCCAAGGGTTTGTGGCTGAGCAGTTTTGACAGTGACAATAACAGCTTCAGCAGTGTGACTCCTGAGAGATGCCCAGCAGGAAGCCTGCTGGAGGGCTGACTCTTCTAACTGCAGCATTTATAAATACAGGGCATGCAAATCACAGCCCCAAATTCAGCTGTGTGAAAAATATAACCTTTCCTTAGAATTTAATTTCGATTTTGAGCCTCCACCCCATCCCACCAGGGTGGTTGAGACTCTCTCAGCTGGTCTGGTTGTGGGGAGCATTCATGAAATCAGGGAGCTCTGGGTACAGCAGGCTTGAGGAACAACCGAGCGTTTGGTCGTTGATTTATGCTACTGAGAATCTTCTCGTTCTGCTCCCTGCCCTCTTCAGCTCTGCTGGCTTGTTCTCTCTTCCTCTGTGCCACGTGGGAAGACACGTAATACATTTACCCAACTGCTCCCTTCCTGCCAGCCTAGGAATCTGGGACTCTACAGGTCTGCCTTTGACCCCATCTACCCGGGCTCCCTCTGCTTCTGTTTGTTCTCTCTCTGGGGACTTTCCACTTCTAAGGGGCAGTGCCTGGGAAGGAGGGTGAGGCTCCTTTCTCTGCCACGCACGTGTACTTTTGCTATCATCACTCCCCTTCTGATTGCCCTCCTCACCCCTGGAAACGTCTCTCTTCTACTCCCCCAGGAAGGCCCCTCTCTCACTCTGCCGTTTCTACCCTCTCATTGACTCATAAACAATGTGCCAGATGGTTTCTTTGGTATTGTCCACATTTCAGTGAGTCTTCACAATAACCTTCACAATAATAGTCAACAAAGTTTTGATTTTACACATTAAAAACTTAGGTTAAGAGAATGGTTCGTTTAATTATGAGTCCCAGATAATAAAAAGTACTACATAATAGAGCTGGGTTTTGAGTCAATATCTAGTTTCTTTAAACTCGGTATGCCTCCACTGTATTACTTTAGACCAGTTTAGAGTAAAAGTTGCCCAGGACCATCCAGTTCTCCTGTAAAGTGATATGATTGGAAGATCTTATGGTCCTCATTTTAAGCCTTTTCAAGGAAAAGCAAACTGCTAACCAAGACTGATCAGCCAATAACTTTTGCATCTCTACCATGGAGGAGGTAGCCAGTAGGACACTGGATAGTGATTATCAGTTGTGACGATCACAAGGCTAACAATCAGCAATGTAGTTGTGGAGGCAAGCAAGGACATGTGAAATAAAAATGCCCATAGATGAAAAGACTAAGAAGCAATTTTTCAGAAAAATAATAGATAAGATCACAATTAATTCCTAATGAGTGGTCAAATGTATTATTCCTTTCCTTGGTGGAAAGAAAAAAGCATTGGAAAAAAATGTTTTATATCAGCTTGGTATACAGATTCAAAACTGATCAGTCCATCTTGATATTTTCCTTTTTATCTCCTCTCCAAACCACAAGGAGGCAGTGATTCAAAGTCAAATGGTACCAGCAGTGAGGGTATGTTTTTTATAATGCCTGTAAAAATTCTTGCTTTTCTCCAGACTGGCTTGGCTTTGTACATTTTTTTTTTCTTGCCCTGAGCTCATGATTCATGACACTTTACAGAGCTGCTGTAAACATTTTTCTTGACTTTTCAGACATAGCAAATATGTCAAATGATTCGATCTCTGGGCTGGACTAGCTACAGAATTTGCGGGGCACAGTGCAAAATGACAATATGGACCCCTGATTCACCCGTTATTAACACTCTCCAGAGGGTGACAGCAGAGCATTAAAGCATGTGCAGGCCCCTTCTAAGTGTAGGGCCCTGTGAGATGCACAGTTTGCACGCCATGGCTCTGGAGCGACTCCTGTTCTGGAAAAGCGTGAGCTGGCTGTCTAATCCTTCACTGTTAAAAGGGCCAGAGAAGCGACATCGGGATAGTTCAATGCATTGCATTGCATCCAACAAGGATAGGTAATCTCCACCTCTCTGCTTCTTGCCCAACACCCACCCCAATGTTAGATGATAGTCAGAACTATCCCAGCCACCCCAGAAAAGCAGGCGTTAAGCTTCCACCGAGGTTATTGATCTCTAGTTTTTCTGTGGTATGAAAATCCATTAGGGTGTGACTGCCCTGCACAGCAGCCCCTATTGTTATGTTATTGATGTTTCTGGAAGGAAAGCACCATCTACACCACAACCTCAGCTGGCTTCGCCAGGCCCTGCAGTCCTTCACCTCACCCACTAGGCATAAAAATTGCTTATGAGGCTGTGTGGAAAAATAGACCAGGGGTGGGACATGGAAATTGTAGACTTGGATGCTAAAATTTTGCTGTCGTATTAAATACATCATTTCCACTGCATGTCTTTAAAATGTGACATATTTTTTAAAATGTGCACAAATCATAAGCATATATCTTAATGAAATGTTATGAACTGTACACACGTGGGTGAAGAAACAGAACATTACCCACTCCCCAGAGCTTTCCTCTGTCACAGCTATCCTGGCTTCTAACAGTAGAGATTCGTTTTGCCTCTTTTTCCCTTTATCTTAGTGGGATCATACTGGATGTCCTCTTTTGTGTCTGGCTATTTTTTGTTCAACATTATGATTGTGAAATTTTCCATATTATTGCATGTAATTGTAATTCATCCATTCTTATTGCTGGATAGCATTCATTTGATATAATTTTAACATTATTACTACTATTATTATATTAAGTTTTCCTTTCTCTCAAATCTTTTCTTGGATAGGAATGCACACACACAGACGCACACACACATATTACCATGAATTTAGTCTACTCTGAATTGAGGTGAGGAAGGAAGGGTTGTATATTAACTGGGTTTTGACCAATGAATAGGGTCTTTGCTTTCCAGTAGCCATGATGGGTTAGGTTTCCAGAAGATATTGGTTGACACATTTAATTGCATCTTTTCTTCCAAATGGCTATTTTTTAAAAAATTTCACATGAGTGAGCTAACATACATAATAACCTCAGCTGGTGACATACCAAATCTTTGTTCAACTCATTTTTCCATTCTAGAAACGTGACAGCTCTCCCTCATTCTATTTTCTACTAGTTGGCTTCTAGTTCTTGCTGTATTAATGTGATGCGCATGAAGAAAACATAGGCATATAGTGACATGGAAAAATTCATGGAAATGAACCACACGTAGAACGTGTATCAATTGTACATTTGCTTGTTTTAAATGTAGGTTTATGTTATCAAACATTTTCTTCTTATGTTTTTGAAATTTCCCAGATTGAATTTTATTCTTTTAACTTTTCGTTTAATGGTTTTAAGATAAAACATATTATCCAACTCATCCATTTAATGTATGCAATTCATTGTTTTTTTAAAAATATTCACAGAGTTGTAAAACCATCAATCCTTTTCTGTCTCTACAGATCTGCCTATTCTGGATATTTCATAAAAATGGAGTCATACAATATGTGTGTTCTGTGATTCCTTTCTTTCATTTAGCATGATGTTTTCAAGGTCCATCCATGTTGTAGCATATATCAGAACATAATTCTTTTTTTAGGGCCAAATAATATTCCAGTACACGCATATGCCACAATGTGTTTATCCATTCACCAGTTGATGGACATATAGATGGTTTCTACTTTTTGTTTACTATGAATAAAGTGGCTATGAACATTCATATAGTTTTTGTGGGAACATGTTTGCCTTTCTCTTGGGTATATAATAAGGAGCAGAATTGCTGAGTTATATGGCTATGCAATGTTTAACCTTTTGAGGTACACAACAGTCAATGTGTTTTCTGAAGTGGATGTACCATTTTATATGCTCATCAGCAATGTATGAGCATTCCAACTTCTCCACATCTTCACCTACACTTGTTATTTTGTGTCTTTTGATTCTACCCATCCTAGAGGGTGTGAAGTGGTATCTCATTATGGTTGACTTGCATTTCTCTGATGGCTAATGATGTTGAACATCTTTTTATGTGCTTATTGACCATTTGTATATATTCTTTGGGGGAAAAGTCTATTCAGATCCTTTGCCCTAAGACTGGATTATTTGTCTTTTTATAATTGAGTTTTATTGGGGGTTTATATATGACTTTATTATTTTATTATTATTATTAGAGAAGTTTTTGGTTTACAGAACAATCATGCATAAAATACAGGATTGCCATATATCACCCTATTATTAACACCTTGCATTAGTGTGATATACTTGTTACAATCGATAGTAGCACATTTTTATAATTGTACTATTAACTACAGTCCATGGTTTAACTTAGGGTTCACTGCTTGTATTGTATAGGTCCATGGATTATTTTAAAGATTTTCTTTTTAGTACCATATATACAACCTAATATTTCCCCTTTTAACCACATTCAGTTATATAATTTAGTGCTGTTAATTACTTTCACAATGTTTTGCTACCATCACCACCATCTATTACCAAACATGTTCATCATTCCAGATAGGAACACTGTACTTTTTAAGCCTTAATTCCCTATTCTATATAATCCACCCCATCCTCTGATAACCTATATTCTAGATTCTGTCTCTGTAAGTTTTCTTATTTTAATTATTTCATATTGGTGGGATCATACAGTATTTTTCCTTTTGTGTCTGGCTTATGTTACTCAGCAATATTCTTCAAGGTTCATCCATGTTGTCACATGTATCAGAACTTCCTTTTTATGGCTGAATAATATTCCATGTTGTGTTTATACTACATTTAGTTTATCGATACATTAGTTGATGAGGAGGTGAGTTGTTCCTATCTTCTGGCAATTGTGAATAATGGTAAATTATGTAAATAATGCTCCTATGAACACCAGTGTACAAGTATCTATATGAGTCCCTGGCTTTCAATTTTTTTGGATATACAACTATTAACGTGGGATTGTGGGATCATATAGTAATTCTATACTTACCTTTCTGAGGAAGCACCAAACTGACTCCACAGCAGTGGAAGCACTTTACATTCTTACCAGCAATGAATGAGTGCTCCTATTTCTCTACATCCTCTCTAACACTTGTAATTTTCTGTTCTTTTTAAATAGTAACCATTGTACTGGCTGAGAAATGGTATTTCATTGTGGCTTTGATTTTGATTTTGATTTCCCTAATGGCTAATAATATTGATCATCTTTTCAGGTACTTTCTGGCCATTTGTATATCTTCTTTGGAGAGATTTCTATTCAAGTCTTTGCCCATTTTTAAATTGAGTTGTTTGTTTTTTTATTGTTGAGTTGAAGGATTTCTTTATATATTCTAGATATTAAACGTTTATTGGATGTGTGGTCCCCAAATATTTTCTCCCATTGTGTAGGTTGTTGCTTTACTCTCATGACAAAGTCCTTTGAGGCACAAAAGATTTAATTTTTACGAAGTCCTATTTATTATATTTTCTTTTATTGCTTGTGCTTTGGGTGAAAAGTCTAAGAGACCATTGTCTAACACAAAGTCCTTATGATTCTTCCCTTTGTTTTCTCCTAGGAGTTTGATGGTTCTGACTCTTATATTTAGGTCTTCGATCTATTTTGAGTTGGATTTTGTATATGGTGTGAGGTAGGGGTTCTCCTTCATTTGTTTGCAAATGGATGTCCAGTTTTCCCAGCACCATTTGTTAAGTAGTCTTTATCCCTTATCAAAAACCAGTTGGAAGGGAGGAGTCAAGATGGCATTAGTGTAGGAGGGCACACACTGCAAGCTCCCAGAGCAAGGCGGATTGTGGATGGGGTTCTGCCCGGGGGTCTGTGCTGTGCACCCGTGGAGTGAGAAGCTTGGGACATCTATCTGCGCGGATCAGCGGCGTGGACGGAACGGTGGAGATTTGTGAATTCGGAATGGTGAAGATTCGTGAGTTTTAAGGCTGCCGGTGGGGGTTGGCACAGATGGCTGAGCCCCACGGTTAGGGAGAAAATATAAAATAAAACAGCCACTCAGAGCCACGAGCAGGCGAGAAAGTTTTTTTTTTTTTTTTTTTTTTTTTTA
>JAKSZT010054183.1:6006249-6090171 GCA_026826555.1 Tolypeutes matacus | reverse complement strand
ATTTTATTTATTTATTCATTTATCCCCCCCTTGCTGCTTGTGCTCGCTGGGTTAGCTAACCACGCCATGCGGGCGGGCCTGCCCTCACCAGGAGGCCCCAGGAACCGAACCCGGGGCCTCCCATATGGCAAACGGGAGCCCTACTGATTGAGCCACAGCCGCTTCCCAAGAAAGTTTTATTTTCTGGGGATCTGGCTGCCTGGCGCCCCTTGGACCTTGCGTGAACAGAACAAACAAGCTAATTGGCACCGGGTGAACCGGAGTGGGGATTCTGGTCGGGAGGGACGGAGCTGATTTCCATAGCTACCCAGGGATAAGATCCAGGCCACTGCGGAGCCAGGAAGAAGGGACATTTCCCAAAAGAGGGAGGGTTCTGTTGGAGGACAGGGAAGGGTATTTTTTATTTTTAGACATCGATCTGGCTGCCTGCACCGCCCCATAGCTTTGGGGAGCAGATAAGCCGACCTGAAGCAGCATCAGGCTGAGAGCAGACGCAAATCTGCACTCAAACTGATTTACTGAGCAGCCCGGTGACGCTCGAGCTCGGCTCCAGAAGGGGCGGAATCCGCCATCTTTAGCACTCCTCACTGACTAACATCAGAGCTTCAGCTAACCTGGGGAGTCCGGAAAGTGGGACGTGCTTGATTAATTTCCACGGGCCCAGCTAGGGTCCCTTCCGTAAGGGGGTTGGTCTAGAGGAGGAATTATTTTGGGTCCTGTATTTCACTAAAAAATAAAAATTAAAATTAAAAAAAAAACTGAGAAGGTCACTTCAATAAATGAAAAATAAATTCTTTTTAATTTAGTTTAATAGCTAAAAGCTGCTTCAGGACCTACATATAGAACCCTGTGGGGAAATTGATTGATAAACACAAGTAGGCAGGAAGGATCCACGTGGACCCTAGGGAAATCATTGACCCCCATTAACTCTTTTTGACTCCTTGCCTGTGTGGATCTTTGGTTTCTCTGTTTCTTCCTGGTCCCTTGCTTTTCTTTCCTCTTTCCTACCCCCTTTCTTTTTTCTTCCATTTTTTAAAAAATTAGGTGCTGCTAGGTTGTCGCTTCTTTGCTGTGCTTCTTTTTCAATAATTTCCCACTCGCTGTATATATTGATTTTGTATTACAAACTATTGCTTATCCTTCCTGCATCTTTCTGCCTTCTGTTTTCTGTTGTGGCTCTTAGATACAACATTTTTTCATAGGCCCACAACTCAAGGCTGTCAATTTCTATTCCATCTATTTTGTTTTCTTCTTTTTTTTTTAATTAGTATTAACTTTTTCCTCTCAGACCTTTCTTTACTATTTCTCTCCCTCCTCATAATTCTAGCCTTCTAAATCACTATATATATATTCCTCCATTTGTTTTCCCAGTCCATTGTAGGAACTCCATTTTTTTTCCTGGTACTCTACACTGCCTACACAAGTTAAATATTCATCTCATTAAGTCTCATTTTGCCCCTCTTCTGACTTTTATTAATATTACTATTATACTTCTGCCTTCCTTACATCTTTTGTTTCCTCTGGCCCTAACCTTTTGCCTTCAAGGGAATATAGAAAGAAGCAAGGAAATAAAACAAGAAGAAAAACTGCCAAAGAGAAAAATTAGCTCACACGCAGAACCAACAGCTAAATAAAACACTAGAGCATAGAGAAAAGCTAATCAACTGAACAAACCCATCAAGATAATATGATGACCAGAGGGCAACAGAAAAATACAAATGACTCTGAGAAACTGGAAAACATTGACCAGTCCAATGCACAAAATAAAAACCAGGAAGCAATGCAGAACATTGAACAAATAATGAAAGCTATTCAAACAAATATCATAGACCAACTTAAAGAACTGAAGGAAGAGATTAAGGATATAAAGAAAACACTGGGAGAACATACTGAAGAAATAGCAAACATGCCTAAAAAGGTAATGGATATGATGTGAACAATGGCACAAGCCAAGAAATGGAAAAGACGGTGGACTCACATAACAGCAGATTTGAACAGGCAGAGGAAAGAATTAGTGATATGGAAGACAATACAGCTGAAATTAAAGAGATTGTAGAACAGATAGACAAAAAGATAGAAAAAATCCAGCATGGACTCAGGGAATTAACCGATAATGCAAAACGCACAAACATACGCATTATGGGCATCCCAGAAGGAGAAGAGAAGGGAAAGGGAACAGAAGGAGTGTTGAAGGAAATAATGGCTGAAAACTTCCCAATGCTATTGAGAGAGATGGATGTGCAGATCCAGGAAGCACAGCGCACCCCAAATAGTATAAATCCCAACAAGCCAACTCCAAGACATATACTTGTCAAAATGTCCAATGCTCAACACAAAGAGAAAATACTCAAGGCAGCAAGAGAAAAGAGAACCATCACATACAAGGGAAGCACAATAAGATTAAGTGCTGATTTCTCAGCTGAAACCATGGAGGCAAGAAGACAGTGGTATGAAATAGTCAAAACACTAAAAGAAAAAAACTTCCAGCTGCAAATTCTCTATCCAGCAAAATTGGCATTCAAAAATGATGGAGAGTTCAAAATATTCACAGATAAACAGAAATTAAGAGAGTATGTCAAGAAGAAACCAGCACTTCAAGAAATACTAAAGGAATCTCTACAAGTTGAAAGGAAAAAACAAGGGAGAGAGAGTTGGAGGAGAGTTTAAAAACAACTGAAAAGTCAAAAAGAGAAACAAAACAACATGTGACATACACTAACCCAAAGAAAAAATGGCTGAAGTAAGAAATTCATTACGAGTAATAACACTGAATGTTAATGGATTAAATTCACCAATCAAAAGACACAGATTGGCAGAATGGATAAGAAAATATGATCCATCTATATGCTGTGTACAAGAAACCCATCTTCGACCCAGGGATTCAAGGAGGCTGAAAGTGAATGGCTGGAAAACCATTTTACAAGCTAATAATAGCCAAAAAAGGGCAGGAGTAGCTATTCTAATATCAGACAAAATAGACTTTAAATGCAAAACTTTTGTAAGAGACAAAGATGGACACTACATATTAGTAAAGGAGTAATCTCTCAAGAAGAGAGAACAATCATTAACATTTACACATCTTACCGGGATGCCTCAAAATACGTGCGGCAAACTCTGGAAAAACTAAGAGGAGAAATAAATGCCTCTACAATTATAGCAGGAGACTTCAATACACCTCTATCATCATTAGACAGAACATCTAGACAGAGAATCAATAAAGAAACTAAGGCACTCAACAATACATTAGAAGAACTGGACTTAATAGACATATACAGAACACTACACCCAAATACAGCGGGATTTACATTCTTCTCGAGTGCACATGGAACATACTCCAAAATAGACCACATGCTAGGCCACAGAACAACATTCAATGAATTCAGAAAGATTGAGATTATACAAAGTAATTTCGCTGACCACAACGGAATGAAGTTGGAAATCACTAAGGGCCAGAGAAACAGGTTAGGCACAAGGATATGGAAGTTAAACAACACACTCTTAGACAAACAGTGGGTCAAAGAGGAAATCTCAAAAGAAATCAATAACTACCTTGAAACTAATGAAAACGACAACACAACATATTAAAACCTATGGGATGCAGCGAAAGCAGTCCTGAGAGGGAAGTTCATAGTCATAAATTCATATATTAAAAAAGAAGAAAGAGCTAAAATTGAAGACCTAATAGCACACTTGGAGGAATTGGAAAAACAACAACAAACTAAACCTAAAGGAAGTAGAAAGAAGGAAATAACAAAGATTAGAGCAGAACTAAATGAAATAGAGAATAAGAAAGCACAAGAAATAATAAACAAAACCAAAAGTTGGTTCTTTGAAAATATCAATAAAATTGACAAACCCTTAGCCAGACTAACAAAGAAAAAGAGAGAACAGATGCAAATACATAAAATAAGGAATGAGCAAGGTGATATCACCACTGACCCCACAGAAATAAAGAGTATCATAAGAGGATACTTTGAAAAATTATATGCCAACAAGAATGACAATTTAGAGGAAATGGACAAGTTTCTAGAAACCCACAAACAGCCGACATTGACGAAAGAAGAAATAGATGAACTCAACAGCCCAATTACAAGTAAAGAGATAGACTCAGTCATTAAAAACCTCCCAACTAAGAAGAGTCCAGGACCAGATGGCTTCACAGCTGAATTCTACCAAACATTCCGGAAAGAGCTAACACCAATTCTACTTAAGCTCTTCCAAAAAATAGAAGTAGAAGGAATACTACCTAACTCATTCTATGATGCCAACATTACCCTAATACCAAAACCAAATAAAGATACCACAAGAAAGGAAAATTACAGACCAATTTCTCTAATGAACCTAGATGCTAAAATCCTTAACAAAATACTTGCTAATCGCATTCAACAACATATCAAAAGGATTATACACCATGACCAGGTGGGTTTCATCCCAGGTATGCAAGGATGGTTCAATATAAGAAAATCAATCAATGTAATACACCACATAAACAAACTGAAAGAAAAAAATCACATGATCATCTCTATAGATGCAGAAAAAGCATTCGACAAAATACAGCACTCTTTCCTCATAAAAACACTACAAAAGATAGGAATAGATGGAAACTTTCTGAAAATGATAAAGGGTATATATGGAAAACCCAAAGCTAACATCATTTTCAACGGTGAAATCCTAAAAGCCTTCCCTCTGAGATCGGGAACAAGACAAGGATGCCCACTATCACCACTCCTATTTAACATTGTCTTAGAAGTACTTGCATGAGCACTGAGACAAGAAAAGGACATAAAAGGCATCCAGATTGGAAAAGAAGTAAAAATTTCATTATTTGCAGATGACATGATCCTATACATAGAAAGCCCTGAGAAATCGACAACAAGGCTTCTAGAACTTGTAAAGGAGTTCAGTAATGTTGCAGGCTATAAGATCAATGCTCAAAAATCAGTAGCGTTTCTGTACACCAATAACGAGCAAACTGAGGAGGAAATCAGGAAAAAAATACCATTTACAATAGTAAATAAAAGAATCAAATACCTAGGAATAAATTTAACTAAAGATATAAAGGACTTATATACAGAAAACTACACAACACTGTTAAAGGAAATCAAAGAAGACTTAAGTAAATGGAAACATATTCCCTGTTCATGGATAGGAAGGCTTAACATCATCAAGATGTCTATCCTACCCAAACTAATCTACAGATTTAATGCAATCCCAATAAAAGTCAACACTGTACTTTTTAAGGAACTGGAAAAACTAACCACAAAATATATTTGGAGAGGCAAGAGGCCCAGAATTGCGAAAGACATATTGAAAAAGAAAAATGAAGTTGGAGGCATCACACTACCTGACTTTAAAACATACTACAAAGCTACAGTGGTCAAAACTGCGTGGTATTGGCACAAGGATAGACCTACTGACCAATGGAACCGAATTGAGAGTTCTGATATAGATCCGCGCATATACAGTCATCTGATATTTGACAAGGCCACGAAGCCCACTCAGTTGGGAGAGAATGGCCTCTTTAACAAGTGGTGCTTGGAGAACTGGATATCCATATCCAAAAGAATGAGAGAAGAATACCATCTCACACCTTATACAAAAATCAACTCAAGATGGATCAAAGATCTAAATATAAGAGCCAAAACCATAAAGACCTTGGAAGATAATGTAGGGAAGCATCTACAGGACCTTGTAATAGGAAATGGTTTCATGAATGTCACAGCCAAAGCACAAGCAGCAAGAGAAAAAATAGATAAATGGGACCTCATCAAAATAAAAATCTTCTGCAGCTCAAAGGATGTTATTAAGAAAATAAAAAAAAGGCAGCCTACCCAATGGGAGAAAATAATTGGCAACCATATATCTGATAGGAGCCTAATATCCTGCATATATAAAGAAATCCTACACCTTGAAAATAAAAGGACAAACAACCCATTTAAAAAATGGGCAAGTGACCTGAAAAGACACTTCTCCAAGGAAGAAATACAAATGGCTCAAAAGCACATGAAAAAATGCTCAACATCGCTTGCTATCAGGGAAATGCAAATCAAAACTACAATGAGATACCATCTTTCACCCATCAGAATGGAGCTATTAAAAAAACAGGAGACACTAAATGTTGGAGAGGATGTGGAGGAATAGGAGCCCTCATCCACTGCTGGTGGGACTGCGGTATGGTCCAGCCACTGTGGAGGACAGTTTGGCGGTTCCTCAGAAAACTAACAATAGATCTTCCGTATGATCCAGCAATTCCACTGCTGGGTATATACCCAGAAGAACTGAAAGCAAAGACACAAATAGATATATGCACACCAATGTTCATAGCGGCATTGTTCACCATTGCCAAAAGTTGGAATCAGCCCCGGTGCCCATCAACCGACGAATGGATAAGCAAAATGTGGTACATACATACAATGGAATATTACTCAGCGGTAAGAAGGAACAAAGTGCTAACACATGGAACAACGTGGATGAATCTTGAAGACCTTATGTTGAGTGAAGCAAGCCAGGCACTGAAGGATGAACAGTATATGACCTCACTGATCTGAACTGAGGAAAGTGAGCAGTCTCTGAGAACCATTGTCTGAAAGATAGGTTAACAAGGGAGAGTAAGAGAAGAGCAGGCTTTGAGCCATCACCCATATGGACATAACCTATGGTAAAGGGATAGAATGTGGTTGCATGTTGGGGGATGGGGCAGATGGGTGGTGGTGTTCCTGGGTTTGGTGGTGCAGCACTGGTGGGTGGGTGGATTAGGAAGGGCAGGTTCAAATTCCCAGGGCATGTAACTGTGAATCTTGACATTCCATGGGTCGGGAGAGGGTGGTATCATGGGCCCTGGGGAGCTGGGGGAAAGGGAACATTCAAGATCTAATGGGGTGTTTGGTGGTCATGGGTAAGGTTTTTCATTACCTTACAGTAATGGACACAGGACATGGTAAATATCATCAAAATTATTAAACTATCATCTAAATTGTAAACTATACTGTAAATCATAGACAATGTTTAGTTGCTATATTTTGCTTTCTGTATAACTGTTATAACAATGCTAACATCCAAAAAAAAGGAGGGGTGTGTTAATATGGGGGGGGAAGAGGGGGGTGGTTTGGTATCTGGGAGTCTCCGGCACTCCATGTGTGACTTTGCTGTGACATAAAACTTCTTTGAAAATTAAATGAAAAATTGGGAGACAATGGGGATTGAGAGGGGGAAGATGTCATGGCACACTGGAAATCCGATAACACAGTGATAAAAGGAAGGCAAAAAATGAAAAGAGAAAGGGAAAGAAAAGAAAAGAAAAGAAAAAAAAAAGAATAAATAAATATATATATATATATATTTTAAAGGTATTTCCTTTGCTTTTTTGCCCATTTTTTTGAGTGCCCCAATCCGCTAATTATATTTTGTTTTGTTTTTTTTGTTCGTTTGATTATTTGTTTTTTTTTGTTTTTGTTTTTTTCCCTGAGTTTCCTTATGTTTGTCTCTTGCATGTAAGCTTATTATAGTTGTTTCTTTTTCCTAGTAAATGTATTTATTTTATGGACTACATGTTAATGGAGGATTTGGATCACAGAAGGGTTATAATGGGTACTGCAGGGGATTATTGGTGGGGGGTGTCTGGGAGGGGGGATTCATGGGAATTAGTTCATCTGAATATACATGAAGATATACAAAATCGTTCTAAAGATCAAAAGATGGGGCATGGTCACGATGGGTGGACAATCACACAATAAATGAGGGAATCTGAATTCCTAGCCTGGAGAGCTCTGCCACAGTCTCCAAGGGAGCAACAATAGTCCTCTGAGCACAGGGACAGTGTCTGTCAAAAGAGGATGACCCACTGATGTGTTCTTTTTATTGATGACTACTCTTGTGAGTCTTTGCTCTTGTAACTGAGACTTAGCCTGCAGTTGTGGGGTGCCTAAGGGTTGCCACCTGAGAGCCTCCTTGTTGCTCAAATGTGGCCTCTCTCTAAGCCAAACTCAGCATATGATTGCACTACCTTCCCCCCAACATGGGACATGACTCCCGGGGATGAGCCTCCCTGGCAACGAGGGATTAATACCAAGTGCCAACTGGCAACACAACTGGAAAAAGACCTTGAATAAAAGGGGGAAAAGGTAAAGACAAATGAGTTCAAGTGGCTAAGAGACTTCAAAGAGAGTCGAGAGGTCATCCCAGAGGTAACTCTTACGCACACCTCAGTAGGAGCTCATAGAACATCTAAGTGCCTATCACCCCACACAGAGGGGCTCCTGAGACCTCTGGAGACACCCAGGTCCTATATAAGTGGGGATAGCCCCAGAGACTGATGCCTTATCAGTGGGCTCTACTTTGGAATCTGTGCTCCTGAGAGTGACAGAATTGGACTCAAATAAGTCCTCCCTGCACAGGGTTCATCAGTCCCTTCTATTCAAACCTATATGTGATGCTGAAGTTTTTAGGTATACTTCCAGAGACCGGAGCCTCTGGCCTACTTATGTGCCAGGTGTGCGTGGAATCTTGGTGGAGCTGCAACTCCTACCCTACAGCTCAATGGACTCATTCAAGTCACCTGGCGAGGAGACAACGATGGGCAACAGCCATCCCAGGGAATGGAGAGGGCCTGCATCTGCAGGCAGGATCATCCCATCCACCATATCCATGGGATACAAGCCCTCTCTCACTTGGAGGTGGAGTGGACATCACCATCCCAGTCCCCTCAGGATTGGGGGAAGAACTATGGGCTAGAGTGGACTTGATGGTATTCTGTTGTACACATATGGTGATTCTTGCAATGGAAGAAATTATAACAATGAGGTGGAGCCAGTGGCCACTTGACACTTTTGGGGCAGGGAGGGGACGAGTAGTTGAAATACAGGGGCTTCTTTGGGATTTGGAGGTTGTCGTGAGTACCGCTGTGGCAACGGATGTAGGCCATTTTAAATCAGCGCACACCACTCAGAACTGTGTGGGAGAGAGTGTGGTCTACGATGTGAACTGTGGTCTAGGGTTGGTGGCAAGGCCCCAGGATGTGTAAGTCCATTGAGGGTGGTGGGCCACACTTGTGGGAGATGTTTGTGTGGGACATGGCGGGAGGTGCGGGGGGTGGGCAACATGGGAATCCCAGGGGGTTCTGTGTAGTATTTTCTGTAATCTAAGCACCTCTTAAAATATGTTTATATATATATAAATAAAAAAAAAAAAAAAAAAAAGAAGTGGAAACAGAGAGATGGAGAGGAGAGCAATTTTCTTGTTTATTGTTTGTCATTTTTTGTTTACTATTGTTGAAATAATGAAAATATTCTAATAATGATTGAAATGATGAATGCACAACTATGAGATTATACCAAATACTATTATTGTACACATTGAATGAATTGTATGCTTTGTTGATATGTACCAATAAAATAGATTTGTTTATATAAAAAAAAAACCATTGGCCATATATATGAGGGTTGAGTTCTGAGCTCTCAATTCAATTCTATTGGTCTATATGTGCCAGTACCATACTGTTTTGATTATTGTGGTTTTGTAATAGTTTTTAAGATCAGGAAGCATGAGTCCTCCAACTTAGTTCTTCTTTTTCAAGATGAAAATTAGCTGTGGCCTTATACCAGACATTTAACATCTCTGGGCCTTGTCACCACATAAGTTCCTCAACATTAAGTTTATTCTGAGAAACATTAAGCTACAAGTCAATAGATGGAGTTGTTCTAATAGTGCCACCGTCAGACCAATGCTGAAGTTTAGAAACCAAGATTGGTTTGGCCACCTGGGACTGGGGCCAGCTTTCTAACCCCCAAACACTTGGCGCTTTGGAGCATCCTTGATGGCTTATGTGGCAAAATGGGTGCGCATAGAGAGAGAGCCAATTCCAAGCCAAAGCGGTGCTTGGCAACACATTCCAAATTGCTCATGTGTCTGCCAGCAACGAAACTGACAGTCCCATGAAATTTCCACAGTGCATTTCTTCAACTTTTTATTGGCATATGCATTGTAACTCATCTGTACATGGGAACAATAATGCTTAGCTCAGAGGGAGGTCAGGCAGGGGGAATGTGTAAATACATATAGAAATGTGCTCCTCTTCTAGTGGTTTCATTCCACCAGAGTAATTAGTCCCCAAATTAAGAAGCAGAACATGACTTGGCCTTGGAATCCCACTTGCATCCTTTCTACTCATTAACCTTCCCCCAAAGATAATAATGATGTAAAAAAAAAAAAAAAAACTTTTTAAAATTAAAGATTACTATATTCAAGAGATCTCTAAATGCCATTCAAAAGTCTAATCTTTTGCTTGTGCCTGGGTAAGTAGGTACAATACTTAGAAATTAATTTGGCAATATGTCTTAAGATCTGCTAACACATTTATGTTATTTTGTTCTTGAAAATATATCCAAAGGAAAATTTGCTCAAAAAGGATCATTTTATATTCATGAACATTTTTATTTGACAATTATCTGTAATTATTAAACTAAAAAGTAACTTAGATATCCAGCAATAGGTGAATCATTAAGTAAAATATAGATACAAACCAAGAAACATTAAGCAATCATTTAAAATGAAAATTCTAACAACAAGGAAAGTACTTAACATGTTCAGTAAAAAGTTAAAGGTCAATGATTTTCCCAAAGCATTTGAATACTCATCAATAATTTCTTTGACATAACATACTTCTCAGTGTAGAATTACTACTAACTAGACTATTTCATCTTATACCAATATGAGCCTACAAAGGATTCCACTTGGGTAGTTTCATGAATCTAAGCATTTCTAAAATAAATATAAAACCAACTATGAATGTTTATTTTAGTGCATATATGACCTTTTAAATTCTTGATTTTTTAAAAAAGTGGAATTATATAGCATCCTTAATTTTTTCACTACATATAACATTTTCCCAAATGTTGTCCAAGACAACTTTATGGGAAAACTGAAAGTGTAAAAAGCCTCTCATGATTTCTGACATCTACAAATATGGGGGCCTTGCTTTCAGTTAGTAAACTGCTGCCAGCCCTTCCTCTGTTCCTGGAGAACAGGATGGGGCAGACACTGTAATAGCACCCAGACGCAGCTGCTGGCATTCCCCGAGTCTTAATCCTGTTCACACCTGCTCGACTGACTTTGCTGGTAGGATGGGCCACCCATCAGTTTTGCCCCTAGCAGCCACCTGCTTCAGTGAAAGGTGAGTTCTTAGTTCTCCAGCAGTATTGCATCAGGGCCATGAAGAAAGCAAAGGACGGCCTCTTGGATGAATTGAAACTCGGTGTCTGACCCCCAGGGTGGATCACAATATGCCCCTAAAAGTCATTGGTTCTCTTGCCAAAAGATCATCTGATAAAGGGCCTTGCACAGTCAGCCAAGGAGGCTAAAGGAACATCATGAAAATGGGCCAGAGATATCGTCATCTATGGGCACAGATGCAGTTCATGTTTTTAACCTACATTTATTTTTCAATATTTATTATTCAGGTGAGAACACTCATGTGTGATTTTAGCCTCCTTATCCTTCAAACCATATGGCAAGGACTTATGGTATATATTACATTAAATTATGAAGTGCCCAAATTATAGAAAAAGAGGATTTCCTGCCTCAATCTCAGGGAACATGTGGTCTAAATGCCCTTCTCCTGGTGCCACCAAATATATCCCAGGTGGACTGTCTCTAGCTAATGAGAAGTCTTTGCTCCCAAAGTTTGTAAGTTACTTTGGAATTCAGCATTATGTTTTTCTCAGAGAAACACTATTTTAGGTTTTGAGAGGGAATCTTTCTAAATGGGCCAATTTAATTTTTTTTACTCATATATACTTTTTAATGAGGATAATCATAATAAAATAGAAATGTGTTTGCATTGTGATTTTCCACTTTATGTGATGATATCCTACAACAATCCTATGAGGGAGAGATAGGCAGACATTTTTATCCTTATTTTATAAATTGGAAATTTGAGCTTCGAGTGGTAAACTACTTGCTCAGGAACTCACCCACTGAATGTAGGTGAACACACAGTTTAACCTGGGAATTCAAGAAGCATTCTCTCCTGCTCCATACCAGACGGGCAGGGATGACATTTCTGAGTACTTGTTAGCTGTTAATTCTACATCCATAAGGCCTAGAATCTCTCTCATTTATTAATAAACTCTCCAATAGTGTCTTGAATTGGAGTAACTCCCCTATGCCTTTTTCAGACATATGGGCTATTTGTGGTTTGTGTTGGAAACTACCTGAATAAACATATTCACGAAACAAAACAAAACAAAACAAAAATAGTAAATACATATGTCTCATATTCACCCAAACACGCACATATTTAGAGTTGTATAAAAGTTAACCTTAATTGGATGTAAAAAAGCAATAGCCATAGAGGTAACTACTATGTAGATTGCTTAAAGGAGAGCAGATATGCTTCAGCCTTAACAGATAGAACAAATTATGTGGCTTCTAGAACCTCTTCTTTGGTGATGGCTCAGTGCAACAGAAATTTCTGTACCTTCTTTTTGGAATCCACTGACATTGTTCCACCCAATGATTTATTGTTCTCATCTTGACTGGCTCTTTTTGTGAGGATGAAGTCACACGGCAATACAAAGAGAAGATGCAGGAGGAAACATAAGAAGACTAGAAGGATGAAAATGTCTTATAATTTATCAAGTTAAGGAATTCCAACAAATACATTTTATTCAAGAAAAAAAAAGCACAGGTTTTTCCTTACCTAACCTGTATTTTCAAGGATGCACCAGCTTGGGAATAAATCAATCTCATGACAATGGTCATCAAACAATATTTTTCTGGCTCCTGCCCCCAACCTTTCTTGAAAGAATGAGAGCGTCTCTCAAATTCCTCCTGAATGTTTTTGGAGCGCCCTGCAGTTTTCTCATGTGAATTCTGCAAATAAATCCCCTTGTCTTATCTCCCCTTGCCCTTGAGCTAATGTCTCCCCATTTGTCTTATGACACTGGCACTGCCCAGTGCTGGCCAATGTCCTCACAAGGCACCTGGTCCACGACGCTGAGGATGTGGACATTTGTGCTGATGCCAATTCCTGGTCCTGCTGACCCCAGTGCAGCCGGACTAATTGTTCTCTCCAGGTCTCATGCAGACCTCATGAATGAAGCAGATTTTTGTTTTTCACTCGCTCTTTTAGGAGTGTCTATCCACCCTGAGGCCTCACGCATCCGAGGGGCTGAGCTGAAGTGCCATCTACCACACTACCACTCTCCTTTGTCACTGCTTCATTATCCCAGAACCAAAGTTGCAGCTTGGGCTTTCCCATATCTCCATGAAAATCTGCCTCAGTGGTCCCACTTCACAAGTCCTCTGTGTTTGTTTCCTAGAACTTCTGTAACAAAATGTCAGAAACTGGGTGGCTTAAAATGACTGAAATTTATTGTCTCACAGTTCTGGAGGCTGGACGTCTGCAATCAAGGTGTCAGCAGGCCGCTTCCCCTGAAATCTGCAGCGGGATGTGTGTGTGTGTGCGCGTGTGTGCGCGCGCGCGTGCGCGCGCGCATGCGTGCACTCCTTCCTTGCCTCTTCCGGCTTCCGTGGTTGACTGGCCATCTTGGCACTCCTTGGCTTTGTAGATGCACCACTCCATCATCACAGGGCCTTCGTTCTTGTGTTTCTGTCTGTCTCTTTGTCTAGATTTCCCTTTTCGTATAAAGATATCAATCATATTGGATTAGGGTAGGCCTAATCCAGTTTGGGCTCATCTTAACTAATAATGTCTTTAAAGATCCCATTTCCAAATAGGGCTGTGTTCACGAGACCAGGCATTAGGACTTGAGCATGACTTTTCCTAGAACACAGTTCAACCCTTAATGCCATCCAAATATGTCCAGAAATACTCAAGTCCTTAGAACAAATACAGTCTAGACCCAAACTGGGCCCCTTCCAGCACAGACTAGATTTTCAGCCCTTGGAGGCATTCCAGCGTCCACAAGCAGACTTCCTATGGTCAAAAATAAACCAAAGGAAAAGTTGTCCAGGTAGAGGCTGCCCCCTACCCTGGGTAAATAGAGAGTAGCCTTTGGAGGCATTGAGGACAACAATTAAGGCTCTTGATAAACCCATTTTTCTTGACGGGTAGATTGGATCTGCCCAGAGGTCAAGGATCCCTTGGAGGAATCAGTGATGTCCTGGGAGCCACCTGGGTGCCTCTCCCGGTCATTTCTAGAACAAGCATCGGAGGATTTCATTTTATCCTTTGGCGTTCCACATTTTCATTTAAGGCTTGCTGTCTTACCAGGGAGGTAAGAGAGAAAAGGGTTTTCTTTTATTATTTTTCCCCCTTAACCTTTTGGTTTCCCCAAGGAGGGCTGATTTAATTTGTGAGTCAGTATCTGCTTAGGCAGGAGTATCCTTGGACTTCACTTGCAGAGTAGAGGAGAGAAGAGAAACATGTGGGTCTGGGGCAAACGTTTCCACCCGGGACAGAATGACTTTTTGCTGTCCGAAGGCTGGAGAGCCTAGTGTATGTTTTGGACACCTTATCACTCCAAAGCCTGCCTTTTTCTGGTCCATCAGGTCATGTCTCTCCAACCTAATGACATTGTTATATAAGCTTGGAAGTATTTCTTTGGATTCCTCAGACCTTAATATTTTTAAAAAACCCTAAGACTTCCTTCCCTTAATACTGAGTTTGATTCATCCAGCCACTTGCCATACACACCTTCATAAATAATGTCAGACTTGTACTATTGCATCTAAATCCTAAGCATTCTGACAACCATTGCCCCAAATATCATATCCTAGGTCTGGCATTGACTTCCCTGAGCTGATTTATCCTTTTCTCACCCCCTGTATGAACTTTGTGGGAGATACACAGTAACTGTTCTACAGTTCATCCACTACTACCACCAGGTCTTGAAGATATTTTCCTACAGTTTTGCTAGAAGTTTTATGGTTCTTGCTTTTATATTTAGGTATTTGATTCATTTTGAGTTAATTTTTTTATTAGGGTATGAGATAGGGGTCCTCTTTCCTTCTTTTGCTATGGATATCAAATTTTCTCAGCACCATTTGTTGAATGGACTGTTCTGTATGAGCTGGGTGGGTTTGAGAGGCTAGTAAAAAATCACTTGACCATAGATGTGAGGGTCTGTTTTTTAATCATCAATTTGGTTCTATTGGTCTATGTGTCTGTCTTTATGCCAGTACCATGCTGTTTTTATCACTGTGGCTAGGTAATACAACTTAAAATCTGGAAATGAGAGTCTTCCAACTTCGCTTTTCCTTTTTAAGATGTTTCTGGCTATTCAGGACCCGTTACCTTTCCAAATAAATTTGATAATCCTGTTTTCCATTTATTTAAAAAATGCTGGTGGAATTTTTATCAGGATTCCATTGAATCTCTATATCAATTTGAGTAGAATTGACATCTTAATGATACATAATCTTTCAATCCATAAGTATGGAATATTCTTCCAATTATTTAGGTCTTTTTAAAATTTCTTTTAACAATGAATAATAGTTTCTGAATTCAAGTATTTAAAATTGTTGGTTAAGTTTATGCCTGAATATCCTCTCTCTCCTGTCTTTACCTTTCAGGCTGTAGCACACCCTTTAGTATTTCCTGCAAAGCAAGTCTCTTGGTTACAAACTCTCGTAGTTTCTGTTTATCTGTGAATATTCTAAACTCACCCTCATTTTTGAAAGACAATCTTGCCGGATATAAGATTCTTGGCTGGAAGTTTTTCTCTTGCAGTATCTTAAATATATCATACTACTGTCTTCTCGCCTCCATGGTTTCTGGTGAGAGATCAGCACTTAATCTTATTGGTTGTCTCTTATACATTATGCATTGCTTTTCTCTTGCTGCTCTCAGAATTCTCTCTTTGCCTTTGGCATTTGACATTCTGATTAAGATGTGTCTTGGAGTTGGTCTATTAGGATTTTTTCAGATGGGAGTACGTCATGCTTCTTGGACATGGATATCTATGTCCTTCAATAGGGTTGGAAAATTTTCTATCATTATTTTTTCAAATATTCCTTCTGCTCCTTTTCCCTTCTCTTCTCCTTCTGGGACATCCATGACACATATGTTTGCACATCTCTTGCTGTCCTTTAGTTCCCTGAGACCTTGTGCAAGTTTTTCCAATCTTTTCTTCATCTGTTCTTTTGTATGTTCACTTTCAGAGGCCATTTCTTCAAGCTAACCAATGCTTTATTCTGCCTCTTCAGATCTGCTATTATATGATTCCAATGTATTTTTAATTTCATTTATTGCACCTTTCATTCCCATAGGATCTGCTATTTTTCTATGTGTACTTTCATATTCTTCTTTGTGCTCATCCAATGTCTTCTTAATATCCTTAATTTCTTTAGCCTTCTCATTGAATTTATTAAGGAGATCTATAATTAGTTGTCTCAACTCCTTTATGTCATCTGGAAGCTTATCTTGTTCCCTTAAGTGGGCCATATCATCCTGTTTCTTGGTGTGGATTGTAATTTTTTGTTGGTGTCTTGGCATCTGGCTTACTAGAGTATTTATTCTGGGTGCAGATTTTCTCTTTAGTTTAGGGCTTCCTGCCCCTCTCCCTTGCTGGTTGTATAGTAGGAGCCAAGGATATAGCTGGTGCTATAAGCTGTGGAGGCTTAAGCTACCCTCATTGCCCCAAGGACCAATGAATCTTCTCCCAACTTTCTCCTTTGCCAGGAGTAGGGAGTGAGCCACAGCTGTGTGGAATAATCCAAGTCATGCAGGCCTAGACGGCAATTGCCCAGACAGACTGATGACGCTTCACACCCTTTTCTCCCCTGCCTGGGGCAGGGATGGAGCTGCAGGTGTGGGCAGCAATCTTTGTATTGCAGATCCAAGATGACTGCAGTTGCCCCAGTAGACTTCCAATTATTCAGTCTGTGCCAGCTAAATGTACCTGCAGTTACCTGGATAGGCTGGTGCAGGGCCTGTCAGCTTCCTCCCTGCTAGAGGTAGGGCTGAAGCCTAGGCTAGGGCTGCCAGCCAACCTGGGTGAAAAAAACTGGTCTCTACTGTCACTGTGATTTTCAGTCAGCCCGGCTTCCCTTCATGCTGGGGGTGGAGTCAAAATGGCGGCTACCGGCCTCCTTCTGACTTGGACAGGCTCAAACTTTAGCTGTTCTTAGGATTATACTTTAGCCCCCCAAATTTACTAATCAGTAGCTGATATTGGTGGCCAACTGTCTCTTCCTCCCCTGTTTTTGGGAAATCCAGTTTCCAATTCCCACCACAGAATAGCTCCTGGGGTGACTTGTGCTGCCAAAGTAGGATGATCCGCGCCGTGGCCTGTAGTTTCCTGGAGAGGCTGGAGCAGCTCTCCCCAGCTTCCTCCCTGCCCAAAGTGGGCCTGGGGCTTAGGCTAGAGCTGCAATCTGATCTGGATGGAGAAAGGCCTATCCCTACCAGCACTGTGATTTTCGGTCAGCCCCACTTCCCCTCGTGTCAGGCGTGGAGTTAAGATGGTGGCTACCAGCCTCTTTCTGACTTAGATGGGTTCCAACTTTAGCTGTTCTTAGGATTATACTTCAGCCTGCAGAATTTACTAATCAGTAGCTGAAGTTGGTGCCCAGCCGTCTCTTCCTCCTTGTTTTGGGAAGTGGAGCTTCCAATTCCAGCCGCGGACCAGCTCCCGAGGTGGCTTGTGCCTCCAGTGGAGGATGGGCACTGGCCTCCAGGGTGTGGAGGGCTCTACTCATGAATCTTCTCTGCAGATGGGCATCTCTTCCTTCCATTCTTTCAAGGATGCTGCAAGATGCACTTCGGGTCTCCTGCCGCCCCCAAACAAGGGCTCTAGATAGCTCTGGGTGATCACCAACTGCCCCGTAGCAGGAGCTGATTCTTGGAGCTCTGTACTCTGCCGCCATCTTGCTGGTTGTGTCTCTCCTATGTTTTTGATGTATCTTTTCTATAATCTAAAACGTTTTTAAAAATGAAGTTAAAAAAAATGTGTTGGGGCTCTGGTTCTGATTTGAGATGCTTATACCTAACGTGGCACAAACTACAAAGCTTTGGAACTAGAACAACATTGTCTTACATTCTGGATCTGTTGTTGTCCAGCTCTGAGCTGTTTGTCATTCTGTGACTCAATTTCCACATCAGTAAAATGTACAATAAATATACTATTTTACTTTTGTTTTTAGACTTTGGGACACTGTCATATATTTATTATACTTTTTTTCAGATGAACAAATCCATTGTTTTATGTCTAGTGCATATTATTTGAACGTATAACTAACATGCTGTTTTAAAATAAGTTTATACTATGGTTTCCAACTTTTTAGATACTCTGTAGATGCAATGGGGTTTCAATTTATGGAAGCAAAGTGCATATTAATGGGAAATAAATTCATGTCCTTAAAAAAATGACACACTCCTAGTGAACTAACTTGCAAACACTCTCAGGAAATGCTATGAATACATTTTAATATTCCCTAAAGTAGAGAAGAGGCCATGGAGGATGAATGCAGAGGACCAGAGAGAAAGAGAAGTAACAATGAATGACTGGAGTGGAAGGAGGATAACTATAGAGACTAGCTATATAGGGGCTCAAAACTAACACCCATCGTGGCCTGGTTGATAAGCTCCAGATGTAACAAAAAGGGCAAGAGCCCTTGACCTACTGAATCTTCATTGGGCCTGCCAAGTTAGTGCTACCTCTCTCTTCATGTTGATGAGGAAAGTCTCAAGATGTATTGCAATAAATTGGGCAATCCAGACACAGAACTGTGTCCTAAAAGTTCTTAACTAGTGTCACTTTCACCATCAAGTCCCCAGGTGCTAGCTCATGGTTGGTTTTCCTTTGGCTGGGATTGACATATTTGAGGACCCAGACATAGGGAAATAGAACCTTTAATCTGTTCCGTTCCCTATTAGTTTATACTGTTCAGGTCTGGGTAACTCAAACATCCCCAATTGGATATCGATTTTGTTATAGTTGGACCCTCTCCTTTTGCAGTTGGGGAAACTGAGGCTCAGTTGTGTGACTTGCACAGGAAATCACTACTGGCTAATGGCAGAATTGGGGTAAGAACCCATTTCTCCTGACCCTAAGTCCAGTGCTCTTGTCATATGCCTATGCCTATCCTATGCAAAATGTACATTTACAAAGAGGAAGAGTTTATAAGCTCATCCATATTCCTAAAGGGAAATATAAATTGTGCATGTCTAAAGGCAACAGATTTGGGAGACGGCTGTGGGGACCCAGGCCCCCCACCCCAAGTTCTCATCACATAGCTGCCTGTGTGACCTAGGCATAAGTTAAAGGTTAACAACCATCCCCAGAGGGGAGAGAATGTACAGATGTTATCAAAAACTATAATCTTCCCAAAGCAGTAGACATCCTTGGTAAATGTCCTTCCTACGAGCACAGTGAAAACATCACCAGACCCTACCCTAGCAGAAACTCTGGTCTCATACCATATGGAGTATCCTTGTTCTGAAACCCCTTTTATAATACCCCTCATTTTCTCATCTCTTTGAGGAGCTCTAACTTCCTTCATTCTTTGACTGGCCGCCATCAAAGAATCTCTCCTGTTCATAAGTCCCAATAAAACTTATGCCTGACTAAATGCCAGGTGTGTTCTTTGGTCTTGTGGCCTCACCAACTCATGCCCCTCAGGAGTTGGGTTGTAACAATTAGTGAGCCACCAGCCAGGAGACCAAAGGACCATATGCAAAAAGCAGGAATAAGCTCAGGGAAAGGAGACAACGTGGGGGGAATCCTGGGTTGGCCTATAACGTCCATGTGGGGAGGGGTGGCTGCCCTCCAGGATGAGTGGGGACTGCCAAGAGAAAATGGGGGCACCCAAAAAACTCTGACAGGTATACCAGCTGTGCTATAGCAGAATGCAGAGCTGCCACACTTAAGTAAGGAAAAGGGAAACTGCCAGATAGTGGCAGCTATAGCATGGCCCCTGCTAGGAGACTTGCAGGTGGCTATCGAGGCAGAAGCACAGCAAAGGCCTCTGTGCGCTGCTTAGAAGGAAAGTTAAAGTTAGAAAGGGATAAGTCCTAGCACAGGCAGAGACGAAAGAGTCCCTAACTGGTCACCTGTGCTGCGTTGATAATCAGTTATACTGCAAAACTGTGTAAACTGGAAGAGTTTAATGGGATGTGATTTTGACAATGTTTTAAGTTTTATTCACATTTTATTTTGATCAGAATTTTTATCAAGGTGTTAAAAAGAACTTTCAGTTTTGAATCAATAGCTTATTCCTGAATTTTGAGCCTAAGTGTACTCCTGAAGAGTAATCCAGAATATATAAATGTTAAATGTCTGTCTAAACTGCTAAATTAGTGCTTGATTGCATTTAGACTGCTTAAGTATGTATCCCTAATTGGTTGCTGGTTACTAATAAAACTGTTTCCAAAAACAAACTTGCATATTACAGGTAACACTGATTCCAGAGGAGATCTTAAAAACAGTGAAAATCAGAGATGTGACATGGTGGAGAGCTTGGACACAGCCATACCAAAGGAGTGAGAATTATGAGTCAAATTAGTGAGTTTTATGTTTCTGTTGGTGTGTCTTAACTCTTTTGCATTTGTCTGTTAGTTCAGTGTATATTTTCCTACCTCAGGATGGTAACATTAAATTGACAAATGAAGATTCTTAAAAGAGCTCTATTCAAATTACTGAAAATTAAAACAGCACTTATATTGGTAAATGAGTACTCCTGAAGCTCAAGTTGGGAAAACCAAACAGGACAAAAATTATATAAAATCTGAATAAAAAAACTATTTAAAGGAGAGAAACTAAAAAGTTTATCCTGAATTCTTCCATAATCTTTCTATAGCCTATCCTACCCCCACGGTCTTCTCCTAACCTTGACTGAATTCCAGTAAAACCAGTTGAGGAAGCTCAGGGGATGGGCTGGGTGTGGAAAGCTAGAGGAGATGTGATTTTAGCCTAGAATTCTGACTACTAGGCCTGGAAATTAAAATAATAGGGACAGAGGGGATATTACAGAATAAACCTCGTTTTGTATAGTCTGTCCTGTAATTCCCCAATTAAATTTTAACAGCTTTTGAGATGACATTAATAATCCAGTGGCCAAATTTCAGTAAGTAAAGGTCCTTGAAAGCTATGGAAGGATTTTTCTAAATTATGATTAAAACAAATTAAACAATTATAATATATTCCAGAACCTGGAAGTCAGTACACTATTAAGGTTATTCACAATTTTAGAATTTTATTAAAGAAAAAAGAGGTTTTAGCCTCCTATGGAGGAAAGAAGAAAAAAAAGAAAATCATTTGCATAAAGTATAATGGTTTCAATTTTATTTAGCTTGGGTGTAATCTCCTTACGTTTATAGGATACTAATAAAATAAATTAGTATTATATGTGTTAAGTCTTTAAGATGATGAAAATTATAAGTTTTTGGCTAATGAAATTAAACAAACCTCTTTTTAAAAATTGTTTTTGCCTAAATTGAAATGAATAGGTTTTTTTTTCGTTCACAGAAGAGAATGACGGGTATGAAACAAATGGATATAGAAAGAAGTAAAAGTTTTGTGGAAGTGAATTCATAGTCAATGCTGACTAAAATTTGATAAGTTTGTTTGAAGGAATGTGTTTTGTCCTAAGATAAAATGGCTGTTTTTCATAAAATCAGGGTAGAAATCTGTAAGACAAGTCTTAAATGAATATAGAAAGTTGTAGATGGCATTGTAGAAGGTAGCGTTAAGTAAGGTAATGTGTTTTGTAAAGGTGAAGTTTGTCTTGAGATGAAGTAACTATAGCCTATGTGGTTATGGATAGTTATAGGAAGTTTGCAAAAGCATTTTCTAAATTGAAATATCCAAATGGCTAATTCCAGGAAGCCATTACTAAATAGAAACTTAAATTGATGTTGATAACAAAAAGTAACTTCATAATAGGGAAACCTGTCAGAGGCCACCTCAATCTGCATATTACACTGGTGGCAGGGGGAAGATAACCTTGATTCCATTGGGAATATGCAATTTTCATAAAATAGTGGAGAAAGTAGTTTCTTCTAAAGTGTTAAAGTAAAATACCTGTTAATTAACATCATAATGGTAAGCGTATAGAACAGGGGTTCTTAACAAAGAGTTAATGAACTTGTATTTAAATTAAAAAAATTATCCTTGTGGGGACATGTTGGTGAGGGTGTGATGTATTTATGAAATAATACACAGTATAGTGTGAGCTTAGTAAGGGGCCCATGGTTTTCAACTGACTGGCAAAGGGGATCTGCGGAACAAAAAATTTTAAGAACCCCTGGTATAGAGGTAAAAAGTAAAATACTAAAATAGTAAGTTCATTTATATGTTATAGATTGCACTGGAAGTATTTAGAAAGTGTATAAAAATTAAAAGAGATAGACTTCAGTATTGTCAAACTCTCTTGTGCATTCAAACCAGGCATTCAATAGACTGCATGGTGCCTCTCCATTTGAGTTATTGGATAGGTTGATCACTGACCCCTAAAACAATAAAGGTATTTACCACATCTATGATTATGTTTCTGAAGTGGATGGAGAGTATGTTGCAGTCTGAGCTCCTGCAGCAGCCAGTGATGGCTCGATATGGCTAGATTTACAATGGACATTGCCTCCAGAATGGCTCTATTTCATAGTGCTGAAAGGTGCTAGGCAACAGGCTGGTGAAACACTGGAGCCTTAGCTTCCTAGCTTCTCTCTGGGATCACCCGTGCTGCAGCATGCTGGCTGTGCGAAGGACATACCAAGTGGAGCAATAATTACCAGAGTAATGTGAGTAGAACCTAAACAGACACAATTGACATTATGGCCTGTTCCCAGGGAGAGACAACATTTATGGTATTGCAAACCTGGAGCTTAGATCTATTAACTGCAGCTCAAAGAGGAACTTGTGCATTAATGAGTGCATTGATTAGTATTAAATACTGTACCTATATACACAATGAATATGATAATATCTCCTCTACTCTAGATCATATGCAGGATATTGAACATGTTAAAAGTCTTTGTAAACTTAATTCATTTTCTAAGTAATTAATGAATGTGCCTATAAGATAAAAGAATGGCTCTTTTAAGTTGTCTATATTGTCTTTGTGAATTTATGTCTAGGGCAGTGCCTATCTTCATACCTCTCCTAGCTGTATTTCTCCCAATAAACATTTTCCTTTTTGTCTGTAGTGCCCTAGACAATACTTCTCTATAGTGGTTTTCAGCAGTAACCCATGCCTACAATCAGACCCAATCTTGGGATTGCACAGACTTACCATCCTTGGTGCTACTGGCTTTTCTTGAACTGTAACTCCTGAAAATTGAATGGCATGGACCACCTTGCTGGCATGGCAGAATATGACCCATCGACAAGTTCGGAACAAGACCTCATTTAAGACTGATTCAGCTGCTGTCTTTCAATGAGACTCGTAATTATATTTTTTTCCCTTGTAGGGGAACAGGTGAATAAGCCCAGGCCTTTATTAGGATATTCTGTATATTATGGCTTAGGATGATTAATGGCTGAGTCTGTCACCATAAAGCACATCGCTCCTGTTTGCATGGAACTACAGGGGAAAATCCATGATGTGGGGTGGTTACCCCCTGAGTTGTATAATTTTACCATCAAGGCTAGCTATAGAGTAAAATGCAGCCCCTGGTGGTTCTACCTATTGGCCATTTTTGTGCCACGTGGAACTGCAATTGTCACTGAAAAATGCATAGCAGCTTTAGCTGTTGTCTTTTGTACTGCTGCTGTGGAGTGTGGAAGCAATGCTTGTCCTATGGTCAATGCAGGCTGCTGCGTGGGGGTGGATTGTGGGGACCCAGCCCCTGCCAAATCCTCAGCATGTGGCCACCTGTGTGACCTAGGCATAAATTAAAGGTTAACAACCCTCTCCAGAGGGGGAGAATGTGTAGATGTTATCATAAACTGTAATCTTCCCAAAGCAGTAAACGTCCTTGGTAAATGTCCTTCCTATGAGCACAGTGAAAACATCACCAGACCCCACCCTAGCAGAAACTCTGTTCTTGTACCATATGGAATGTCCTTGTTCTGAAACCCCTTTTATAACACCCCTCATTTTCTCATTTCTTTGAGAAGTGCTAATTTCCCTCATTCTTTGGCCATTATCAAAGAATCTCTCCTGTTCATAAATCCCACCAAAGCTTATGTCTGACTAAATGCCAGGTGAGCTCTTTGGTCTTGTGGCCTCACCAACTCGTGCCCTTCAGGAGTTGGGTTGTAACAACGGCCCTCTATGGATGGGCCTGATGCTGAATGGCTGATTCCCTGAAATTCCCAGGAGAAGCCAATGTCACAAACAACAAGGAGAGGCTGCGTAGTAGCAGCCCAGCTGAGCGTGTGTTTTGGGCTTGAAATGCATTCAAGAAACCTTTCTGGGTGAGAGCTGGCTTGTTAGGTCTTGAGGCAAGACTGTTGCAGCTGCAATAAAAAGGAACTTAATCAAATCTTCTGTGTACTTCATGCTCTGTTTCTGGCTTATAAAATCACCCAACCTCTGCTACATCCTTTGTTGGGATGAATCCAGGTGGAGGCTACACATCCAGAAATTCTTCTTTACAAAAAAGAAAATGAGAACAGGAGCTTAGGTTTTTTCTCAGGAGGGGGATTGGTTCTCTTTTAAACATTCTTTGATACTACCATTCCTTTGGCTATTGCATTCTGCATCATGTAGCCAAGAAATCCATCTCGTAGCTGATACGTCATTCTAATTAGTGTACCTCATAAGAGCATTTATGTATTAGCAATATCTATGATAAATGAAGGTCAATTTGTGCTGTCCAATATGGTAGCCACCAGCCACATGAGGCTTTAAAAATTTTAAACCAATTAAAATGAGATTTAAAAATCAGTTCCTCACTCACACAAGCCACATTCCTGGTGCTTGACTGCCACATGTAGCTAGTGGCTTATGAGCTGGACAGTGCAGATACAGAACATTTCCATCATCACAGACATTTCTGTTGGGCAGTGCTGATTTTTTTGGTCAAGATTAAAGCAATGGATTTGACCAGCTTGCCATATTTGATTGAACATGGTGAATGGCCCTCCCAAAGGAAATAATGGAAAATATTGGATGGATTATTATTATTTTTTAACTATTTCTGTGCCTTATTGAACCTTCAAATTGAAATGCGAGCAAGAACTCCATGAGGCAGATAAGTGCCACAGAGAATGCTACCTAGGAGTTTCTTAAGATCCTTGGAGAGCTTGAACTTCTGATTTGACTTGGTAGGAGTCAGGGCCCATAGTAGGAGACTATGGGAGACCTGCTAGAAGATTTCATAATGCTGGCTCCTTATAGGCTATGCACTTGTAGGTAAGGTGAGCAAGAAAGAAACCTCATACCGCAGAGGAGGACATCAGGAAGACTTGGCTTTTTTGACCCTGAGAATGGATGGAGAGAAAATAACATCTCCTTGAAAAATGCATAATCAGAAGCAATCTCTCACATGATTTTAGTCCAAATTTACAATGCCCTTGTCATTTGGAAAATTTCAGTTAGATCATGTAGTTTAAAGTGGTACCAATTTGGTAATGGCCACAAGCACCTGGCAGATGGCAATATATATCCTTTCTGTAAAACCTCAAATTCAAACTCACATTCAAAAATTCCCAGAGAAAGATTCTTAAAGAAAAATGAGTAGCTTACAGTCAAAAATTCACAAAACAGAGTTAAACTCATTTATAGGTTCTCTAGATATAGCTCTTCAGCCTCTTTTATTTGAACCTATAATTAGCAGTATACTTCTTAAATATATGTCCCAGAGACTTAAATCTTTGATCTGTCCATGTGCCACTTGAGCCCTGAATTTCAGCAGAGTTGCAACACCTGCTCTCTAGTTCATTGGACTCACCCAGGACAACTAAGAAGGAGATGACGATGGACAATGCCCATCCCAAGGAGCAGAGAGTGTCTGCAACTGCAAGCAAGATAGTTCCATCCATCTGCCCTGTGGGATCTAAGCTCCCTCTCATAATCTGTAACAAATGTTCCACAATGGTGTGGTGTGTTGGTGAAGGGGTGTTGTATGGGAATTCTGCACATATGCATGATTGTTTTGTAAGTTCACAACTTCTGAAATAATAATTAAAAAATCTTCCTACATGGAAAGCATTAGGTCCACATTTACAATAAGCTTTATTAGCATTCCAGGGATAAAAATTTCCAATATTATACTAATTATTTCAGAGTATTGGAAAAGGGAAAATACTATCTTATTCATTGACTGAGCTCATATAACAACTGATATGGAAGCCTAACAAGACATTATGAGAAAGGAAAATTGCGGATTGTCATATCTGCTAACATACATGCAAAAATCCTCAGTTAAATACTAACAAACCAAACCCTGTAAAGTATAAACACTGTAATATTCATTATCACCAGCTTTGTTTGTTTATTTCAGTAATTAAAGTTTGGTTTGTTATTAGAAAAATAACTAATGTGATTCACCCCATTAGCATATTAAAGGAAAACAAATCTGATTATTTCAATCTATACAGAAAAAATAGTCTGACAAAATTCAACACCCATTCATGAAAACAAAACAAAAAAACAAGCAAACATAAGCTCTCAGCAAACTAGAAATGGAGGGAGACTTTCTTAATCTGATAAAGGGCTTCTACAAAAACGAACAACAGACATAATAATTAACAATGATATGTTGAAAACATTTCCTGTAAGATTAAGAAAAATAAAAATATGCCTCCTCTTATCACTTCTTTTCAAGATTGTACTGAAGATTGTGGATAGCTCAGTTAGGTAAGCTAAATATATGAAATGTATAAGTATCTGAAGGGATGAGGCACAATGTCATTACTGATAGATATGTTTGACTTTCTGTATTAAATACTTATGAGAAATTTCAGTTAAGTATTAGAAGAAATAAGAACATGTGCATTTCTTTTCTCTTAAAGATTTACTTTATTTATTTATTTATTCCCTCCACCCCTCGTTGTTTGCACTTGCTGTCTGCTCTCTGTGTCCATTCGCTGTGTGCTCTCTGTGTCTACTCATCTTCTCTTTAGGAGGCACCAGGAACAGAACTTGGTACCTCCCATGTAGGAGAGAGACACTCGATCACTTGAGCCAGCTCAGCTCCCTGCTTCGTTGTGTCTCTCATTGTTTTTCCTGTTTGTGTCTCCTTGTTGCATCATCTTGTTGCGTCAGCTTGCCATGCCTGCCCATCGTGCCAGCACGCTGTCTTACACGTCTTCTCTAGGAGGCACTGGGAACCAAACCTGGGACCTCCCATGTGGTAGACAGGAGCTCAATTGCTTGAGACCCATCTGCTTCCCTGCATTTCTATAATACAGTAATCCACTTTAAGAGACACTTGTTCATTCTGTCACTCATGTAACAATATGTTTATAAGAATGATGATAGCAGCATTATTCACAATAGCCAAAAACTGAAAACCTAATTGTAAAAGTAGAATGGATCAATAAATTGTAATATGTCATGCAATGAGATAAAATCCAGCAGTGAGAATGAATGAATGAATGACAGTTCCGTGCCTCAATGTGGATGAACCTCAAAAACATAATTTGGAATGAAAGTAGCGAGTCTTAGAAAAATGCTTAATATCATAATTTTATTTATGTAAATTCAAAACCAAGCAAAACTAAATTATGTACATATAGTTTATATTTTGTATGATTATATAAATGACATATATAGATGGTAAAACATTAAAATGAAAGAAAAGAATGATTTATGAAAAATTCAAGATCAGGTTTTCCTTTTAAGGGGTGAGAGAGGGTATGATCTGTAAGAGATACATAGGGAGCTTTAAATTATTTACAAGTTTCTATGTCTTAAATTGGGCATTGGAAATATGGGTATTCTTTAAAGTATATATATTTCATCTTTTCTTGTAAATTTGATTTACTAAGCAGTAGTAAAAAGTTCTAGACTAAGTAAAATGCCTAGGGTCACTTAGGTAATAAGTGGCAATTCTGAAATTGCAACCCATTTTCACCAGCTCAGTTGGTTTCTTCTTCCACTGCAGCACCCTCAGAATGTATTCTAGGAAGCAGGTTCCCCTTACCTCTACCCTCAGTCATCAGTACTCTTTACTATGTTCTCTAACTTCCCAGGAAGATAATTCAGAGTTAAAGTTAATTCAGAGCACGGAAGAGAACTTAACGAAACATACTAATTAAAGAAGATATTGTATCTATAAAGCAAGAACAGGAACAAAGTGCATGAAAAATATTTTTAAATAGAGGAAAAGGGAGAAATTCTCAAAATGTATGACAACAAAAGAAGGAGATGGAAAGTTTTAGAGAAATAATAAGAGAGACGGGGGATCTATCCAATATGTTCAGCAGACAGAAAGTATCAGAAAGATAGAACAGAGGATGTAGAGGGGTATAAATTATCTAAGAAACAATTATGTGAAATTTTCCAGAGCTGAAAGAGAACAGGATTCTTCTAATGGAAATGGCCTACAGAAGACTGAGACAGATCTGTGTACAAAGACTCACCTGCTAGATCCTGATTATGAAACTATGGATAAAGAGAACAAAATATCTCCTAACAATAGAATTATCATTAGAAATATCACATACTAGATCAACAAGGAAATGATGCCTTTAGCTCACCAGAAGAAAATAATTTCCCTTCCTCCTTTTTCTTTCCTTTCCTTGTCTTCCTTCCTCCATCCACTCATCCATCCTACCTCGTCTTTCTTGAATTTTCCCTTGTAGTTCAAACTTCCCAGCCATGTTTCCTCATAGGAGTTGCCATATGCATTATATAAAGATCTCCAACTTTTTTCCTCTCCAATGTGAGCAATATTATTGACTTTTCCAGTATGGCATTCACTGGACTGTTTCATATCTTATATTGGGATTTTTGACCTGTGGTTTGTTTTGCCAAAATGAATTCTTACCATCCTGCATATTCTGCAGCTTGCTTTTTCTCACTTAACATATCACAAACAGTGTACAATTTCAATATGAATCTGACTCTCTTTATTAGCTGCTTAATATTCCTTTGCAGGAATTTACTACAATTTATTCAGTCTCTTGCCCATAAAAAGATATTCCATTTATTTCCCGTAACCAAGTTCTAGGCTCTTAGAGACCCAGATTTTCATAGTGTTCTTCAAGAGTGTCCATTCCGTGTGATACTCTCCACTACATCAACTTTCTAAACATTATCTAATTTCTACACAAAACTATCATTTGCTTATCAGTGGAAAACACATTTCCAGGTGTGCTTCTCTAGAGAGAGGTACATGAGTTACATACAGGTCAAGTCTGTATGTTCTTTCTTGAATGGACAATACAATTGCTGACTCATGAACAGATAACCTTGAGTATAGGCTTTGAGCTTACCTGGGTTAGAGATGACTTTGCTTCCTAAGCTCATTACATAAAAGTATGTTTTGGCTTTTTACATGAGATCTGTCTACCCAGCAGAGGGAAGGAGGACACATTTATTTGAGCACTATATTACTTCTTCTCATGAGAACTAGATGCCACCAAATCAGTTTTACTTCCAAAGCAAATTTCACGAAACAAGAAATTAATTGAAAAAGGTATTTGAAAATAGTCTATAATTAATTACTTTGAAATGTATAAATATGCTATTTAAGCATAATGGCTTTTTTAGCATCAACTAAAATAATGTCTTTTGAATTACAGTATTTTAAGCAAACCCATGTTTTATCTTTCTCCACAAACTTTTCAGAATTTTTGCCTGCATTCTGACAGTTGAAATATCTGCTATCATTAAGATATGAATTTAATAACATTTGTCATCTCTTTCAAAAATCATTAATTTTACAATGTTAAGTATATAATTTTATCTTTGACATAGGTTTCGTTGGTTTCATTGTTTGCCACTGGGTCCCTTGCAGCACTATTTCTGCTCTTTTTATTTATTTTGATTGATTCCCCACGTGGCATATTTAGTCTTTTGGTCTGTTTGCTTAGTTTTCAGGCAGCACGAGGGGATGCTGCATTTTCAGTGGTCTAGCACTTTTTAAACTGAGGGATAATTTACATAAAATAAAATTCACAGGTGTCACATATTCAGGTTGAGTTTTGACAATCATATAATCTGTGTAACCACCACCCAAAATCTTGTGCAGACTGTTTGGATCCTCCCTGAGACTTCGGGCACCTTCCCAGGTCACTCACCACCTCTCCCCACTCTCTCCCCGTCAGCCACTATCTGATTTCTATCGTTGTGGGTTAGTTTTCCCTGTACTTGTATTTCAAATGAATGGAGTCCCACAGCAGGTGTCCTTGGCAAAAGTAGATGTGATGGGCAAGGGAACGTGCCTTTGAGAAAGACGGATGGGCAAATTTCTCGGCCGGGGAAGGGACGTATACTCTCTGGGTGGCTGCTTTCTTGGAGGCCACGAGTGCTTCATGGAGCATGGATACCAGGGACGTCTAGGATGGTGCAAGCCGGGGTTTTCAGCCTTGGTAAAGTTTCCCGGCAGGAGGCCTGAAATCCAGAAGCATATGGTTTCAGGACCCAGAGACATCCCACTGGTGACCACTGGAGGGGCTTCCCCAAGTTTGCTCTGTGACTCATGGCCTCAGTGGCACAGAGCTACCCTCAGAGGATGTTTTGAAATGTGAGGGCAGTTTCAATTGTCTAAATGTTGGGGAGGGGTGGTGCTATGGTCACTGAGTAGGTGGGGATGGCGGATGCCGGCCACCTGCAATGCACAGGCAGTGTCCCACAGATTCCCAGTGGCCCCTGGACTTCCGTGACGATGAAAAACGTCATTATAATTTTCCAGGTTTAGAATCTAATCCTATATATCGTATAAACATAAAATTTTTGCACAATTTTAACATACTCTGAAATGTCCAGAAATAAACCATTATATAAATCAAGGGAAGATTCTACTTCATTCTGTTGGAACTTTATCAGAAGTGATTTACCATTTTACAAAATAATATCATTAAGGCAGCAATGCTGGTGGTAATTGAGTCTCCAATACTACACGTCTGAACCAATCTGCATTTGTAGCTATAGCACTGTATAGATGCAGCCCTCAAATTTCTTTACTCCATTTTATAATTTAATGATGCTTGAGCATTTGCCTATTTGTAAACATGCTATTTTATTATAAACTTATTTTATGTGTCATTTGTATTAGTATAAAAAGTACATTGGTGACTTTAAAAAATTTGTATCTAGATAGGACATACAATCCGTGAATTTTATTTCAAGATCCTAAAGGAAGCATTATAAGATGTTTGTTGTTAAAAAAAAAAAAAAAAAAGAAAAAGAAGAGTGGCAAATATGATGGGGTTGAGAATCTGGAACCTTCATTTGACCTTGAGTGGGAACAGGCGGGGAGTGGGAGAGACCAACAATAAGGACTATAGTAGACAGAATAGTGGCTTGTTAATTAACATTTTCCTTTAAAAAAATATGTGACACCTGTCACAAGAAGTTGGTTGACAGAGGTGTTCATTTGTTTTGGACTTGTATTAGTGATTCTGTGCAAACCTAGAAACTTGGCTCAATTCTGTCCTAGTGCTCACTGACCTTGACACCACTCTAGCTGTCCATCTCTATGTCCAGGTCTGACCAGCACTTCTAGCCAATGGGCCAGTAGCACATGGCAGCTCCAAATGATTGAGGTGGGCAGTCTGGGGGGGGTGTTGTAGCCCCCAAAAGAAGGGATTTATACTCTCCCTAGGGGTTTTTGTTCATATAGATTTTCACATGGCTTATTCTAAACTAGTTATTCAGAGAGGTTAGCAGGCTCACTTACCAGAGCCATTTCGTAAGGAAAGGTGCAGAAGTAAACTGGTAAAAGCGTGGGCATTAGAATCAGACAGACGTGTTTCTGTCCCATTTACTAATTGTAAGATCTCTCTGAGCTCAAATTTTCCTCATTTATTAAGTGAGTTGGATGTTACCTCATTGATTTGTTGTGACAATTAAATGAAATAAAGTGGTTTAGTCAATTGGCTCTTCCGTGGTACACAAAATGTGAGAATTTTCTTCCTTTCTTTAGTATAGCACATTGATCTACAGATTATACTTCAAATACTCTTAATAATTATTATCAATGTAAAATGTAAAAGTTGCTGAAGAGGAAATTCCTATTGCTCTAACTTGGCAACAATGAAGCAAACGTAAGAACAAATTAGAGTTCTAAATAGAGCTACAAATGACTGGCACCAGGCCAGAAGCAGACATGCTGAAAATGGGAAAGCAGTTTTTTTCTTTATTAGAGAATTTGTGGGTTTACAGAATAATCATACATAAAATAGAGGATTCCCATGTACCACCCTATTATTAACATCTTGCATTGGTGTGGAACATTTGTTGCAATTGATGATAGTGCATTTTTATAATTGTACTATTAAGTCCATGGTTTAATTTAGGGTTCACTGTTTGTGTGGGGTAGGTCCATGGATTTAAAAAAAATTATTCTGTTACCATATATACAACCTAACATTTCCTCTTTTAATCACATTCATTTCTCTCTCTATATATTTTTCAGTGCTATTAATTACGTTCACAATGTTGAGCTAACATCACCATCATCCATTACCAAATCATTTCATAATTCCAAGTAGGAAACCTATACATTTTAAGCCTTAACTTCCCATTCCCTACCCCCACCTTGTCCCCTGGTAACCTATATTCTAGATTCTGGTACAATGAGTTTGCTAATTCTAATTGTTTCAAATCAGTGAGATCATACAACATTTGTCCTTTTGTGTCTGAGTTAATTCACTCAACATGATGTCCTCAAGGTTCATCCATGTTGTCGCATGTATTCATTCCTTTTTAAAAGCTGAATAATCCTCCATTGCGCGTATATGCCACATTTTGTTTATTCATTCCTTTGTTGATAACCACTTGGGTTGCTGCCATCTTTTGGTAATTGTGAATAATGCCACTATCAACATTGATGTGCAAATATCTGTTCACATCTCTGCTTTCAATTCTTTTGGTTATATACCACATAGTGGGATTGCCAGGTCATATGGTAATTCTGAGGAATCACCAAACTATCTTCCACAGAGGCTGTACCATTTTACAGTTCTACCAGCAATGAACGAATGTTCCTATTTCTCCACATCCTCTCCAACACTTGTTACATTCTGTTTTTTTAATAGCTGCCATTCTAATGGGTATTTTGTTGCAGCATTGATTTGCATTTCTCTGGAATGACTGTTGATGTTGAGCATCTTTTCATGTGCTTTCTGACCATTTGTATATCTTCTTTGGAGAGATGTCTATTCAAGTCTTTTGCCCATTTTAAAAATTGGGTTATCTTTTTGTTGTTAAGTAGAAGGATTTCTTTATATATTATAGATTTTAAATCTTCATCAGATATGTTGTTTCCAAATATTTCCTCTCTTTGTGTAGGTTGTTATTTCACTTTCATGATAAAGTCATTTGATGTGCAAATGATTTTAATTTTAAAGAGGTCCTATTTATCTATTTCTTTTCTTTGTTGCTTGTGCTTTGGGTGTAAAGTCTAAGAAACCATTGCCTAACACAAGGTCCTGAAGATGTCTCTCTATATTTCCTTCTAGGAGTTTCATAGTTCTAGCTCTTATATTTAGGTCTTTCATCCATTTTGAGTTGACTTTTGTATAAGGTGTGAGGTAGGGGTTCTCTCTCTCTTTTTTTTTTTCCTTAATGGAGAGTCAGTTTTCCCAGCACCATTTGTTGAAGAAACTATTCTTTCCCAATTGAGTTGTTTTTGCCCCTTTGTCATAGAAAAGTCGTCTTTGCCCCCTTGTCAAAAATCAGTTGGCCATAAATGTGAGGGTTGATTTCTGAGCTCTCAGTTCTATTCCTTTGGTCTATATGTTCTTGTTCCAGTAACGTGCTGTTTTGATTACTGTGGCTTTGTAATTAGTTGTAAGATAGGAATTGTGAGTCCTCCAGCTTCTTTTTTCTTTTTCAAGATGGCATTAGCTATTCAGGGTCCCTTATCCTTCCACATAATTTGATGATTGTTTTTTTCCATTTCTGCAAAGAAGGTTGTTGGAATTTTTATTGGGATTGTGTTGAATCTATAAATTGCCTTGGGTAGGACTGACATCTTAACTTTGTTTAGTCTTCCAACCTGTGAACATGGAATATCCTTCTAATTATTTAGGCATCTTTGATTTCTTTTAGGAATGATTTGTAGTTTTCTATGCACAAATCCTCTACATCCTTGGATAGATGTATGCCTAGATATTTGATTCTATTGTTAATGGGATTTTTTTCCTTGATTCCTTTATTGCTTGTATACAGAAACACGACTGATTTTGTGGTGTTAATCATGTACCCCCACTACTTTGCTGAATTCATTTATTACCTCTTGCAGCTTTGCTGTGGATTTTTCAGAATTTTCTGTATATAGAATCATGTCATCTTCAAATAGGAAAGGTTTTACTTCTTCCTTTTCAATTTGAATGCTTTTTATTTCTTTTTCTTGCCTAATTGCTCTGGCAAGAACTTCCAGGGCAATGTTAAATAACAGTGGTGAAAGAGGGCATTCTTGTCTTGTGCCTGATATTAGAGGGAAAGATTTCAGTCTTTCAGTATTAAGGTGGCTGTTTCTGTGAACTTTTCATACATACCCCTAATCATGCTGCAGAAGTTTCCTTCTAGTCCTAGTTTCTTAAGTGTTTTTATCAAGAAGCGATGCCGGATTTTTGTCAAATGCCTTTCTGCATCACCTGTGATGACCATGTGGTTTCTTTTCCTTCATTGTGCTAATATGGTGTACTACATTAATTGATTTTCTTATGTTGAACCAGCCTTGCATACCAGGGATAAATCCCACTTGATCATGGAGTATGATTCTTTTAATATGCTGTTGGATTTGGTTTGCTAGTGTTTTGGTGAGGAGTTTTGAGGTACTCGTCTGTAGTTTTCTTTTTTTGTGGCATCTTTATCCGACTTTTGTATGAGGATAATGTTTAAGAATGAATTAAATATTAAATAATAAAGTATTTTTACTTATGTACATTGTGTTTTAGAATTAATGCTATTGCACACTTAATAGATTACAGTATAGTGTAGATATAACTTTTATATGCACTGGAAAACCAAAAAAATTATGTAACTTGCTTTATTGCAATACTTATTTTATTGCTGTGGTCTAGGATCCAACCCACAATATCTCCGAGTTATGCCTGTATAACACAGTACCATTTACTAAAATAAAACATATGCACATATTACAACACTATGCATTTTGTAAGAATTTGTATAAAAATATATTAAACATAGTGATTTCCTTTGGGGATGGTTAGAAATAAGATGGGTAGGAAATTGGAACAAACAAATCAAACAAGGGAGTGGACTTCTAGGGAACAATGATGATAATGTGCTATAAATGGAGCCTCTGATGCTGTATTTCCCCCACCAAGAATAGACGTGCTCAAAATAATACTCCCCCCCCAAACCCAAACTTCCTTTTTGATTTGAACCCAGAGAAAGACAATTGTGTAATATGACTTCTTGGATGTAGAAGATCATGAGTAAACATGAATATAATATGGCATAGCCTCACTATTTAATTCTATTTAATAATTTTTACTGAATGCAATCTATCTGCAGTGTGAAGTACTATATTTTGGGCTGACTGTGAAAATGAACTAAATATCATCCCTTATTTCTGGAAGGCTCACAATTCGCTAGGAAAAAATAATGCCTAAATTAGCATTACTCATAGTGGTTTATGGACTGCTGCTGATTAGTGATTTTTTTCATGATAAGTCAGGGGTGAGATAAACACAACATCTGAGAGCAAATGTTCAGAAACTTTCATAGATATTTGAGTTTGCTGCAGCATGTAAGTGAACTTGTCTTATTGAAGAGGTATAGGCCAGGTAAGGCATTGTCAAACTCATGTGATAAATTGCATGTGGCAGGTTAATATACTACACTATAATATAAATATAACATAATACACACACGTATTACACTAGTCAAGTGCAATAGAGCCATGTTCTGGAATAATTAACCAGATTAAGGAGCTTACAACAGATGGTAGATCAATGTACTATTTTCTTCACTGGGGTCTTATTGTTTAAAAAAAAAAAATCCAGTTGAACTAAACATATTGCTTAGAGAAAGAGTAAAACATAAGAATTACATAAACGTTAATAAAATTAAATTCAAAATTAGTAGGCTGTATAATAGCCTACTGGTCATAAACCACTGTTATTTTAGGCAGAGGTACAAAGATTATGAGGGGAAAGTTTTGTGGGGGAATGCTTGTACTATGGAATGAACTCAGTATTTCTGCAAGGTAAGAAGACAGTTTGATTCTGACTTCTTAAAGGATGGAATCGTATGGCCAGTCTTGCTCACTTGTCTGATTTTTAAATGATCTTAATACTTCCTTGCATGAAAAAAATATAACATGTCTTTCCATGGTAGGTAAGATTGAAGGGCAAAAGTCCAAGTTAAAAGCTTGGAAGAACAGAGTTCCTGCAGACAAAGCCATGACTTAACAATTATCAAATGAAGTAGTTGATGATCTTGATATTACACATCTGCTAAAAGCTATCCCCGGATACCTTACAGATATGATGGAACATTAATTTTTCTTTTCTATCAAAGGAAGATCCATGCCTGATATTCATGGATCCAGCCTAGCTGTGGGTGCCAGTTCAGCTCAAAGCACACCAAGGCCAAATTGATAGTGCCAGATCAGCTCCTGGTTGTCAGGAGCCTTTTCCCATTTCCCCCTTTTGGCCAAGAGCAGATGAAGTCAAGCTACATGCTGTGCCCTGTGCAGGACTCTGGGGTACAACCAGGAACAGAATATATGCATGCTTTTTCACTATGAAGTTAGGTAGTAAAAAGCAAACAAACAAGAAATGACAGATGGTAAAAAGTACTATGAATAATACATACAGGATATTTTGCTAGAGAACTTGTGGAGCAATTAATTTGGACTAAGTGGCACTATGAGTCTAATAGATGTTTAAATAAAATACAGAAGAACATATGGTGGCAGAAATTCATCTGGATGTGGAAATATGGGCATCTTTGAGCCTAACCCTGAAAACCAGGGTGAGTTTTTGACGGTCTAGTGTTAATAAACTGCTCCCCAAGTTTATAGAATCATGCTGCAAATACCTGTTGAACACCAGCTAGGAGCCAGGGACTGCGCTAGACTTTGGGTATACAAAGGTGAGGAGGACAAATCAGGAAGACGGTAATAATCATATTGACAAATAGATATTTATTTTATTTTCATTTTTTTATTTTTTAAAAGATACTTAGATTACATAAATGTTACAGAGAATAAATAGGGGATCCCCATATGCCCTGCTCCCCACACCCCCCACATTTTCCTACATTAGCAACACCCTTCATCACTGAGGTACATTCATTGCAATTGATAAATACATTTTGAAGCATTGCCCCTAAGCATGGATTATAGTTCACATTGTAGTTTACACTCTCTCCCACTTAATTCTGTAGGTTATGGCAAGATATGTAATGGCTGTGTCTGTTGTTGTAATGTCATTCAGGACGATTCCCCAAATCCCGGAAATGCCCCAATATTACACCTGTTTTTCCCTCTCTCTACCCGCAGAGCCTCCAGTGGCCACTGCCTCCACATCAATATTTCTTCCATTGCTAGAATCACAATAAATCTATAGTAGAATACTAGTAAGTCCACTCTAGTCCATCGTTCATTCCCCAATCCTGAGGATTCTGGGATGGTGATGCCCATTCCACCTCTAATTGAAGGGGGCAGGGGACAAATAGATATTTAATACCATTGCAGATTATGACAAGTGTGATGAAGGCAAAAAACTGGACTGTGGGCCAGTGTGGAAGAGGCTTTTAGAGGCTGAAGGGTGAGAAGGAACCAGCTATGGGAAGAGCTCGGGAAAACATTTTTAGACAAGAGACTACGGCCAGCCAGGGCAAAGCAATTTCACTTATCTGCTTGGAGGAGGCAGACCATCTGCCCTTGTATTTGAAGAGGGTGGGGCTCCTGCCCCTGGAGAGTTTGGCAGCCACGTTAAAACTTGGAATTGGGATTTATGTCTAGGTGTTTGGAGAAAGATTGGCCACTGTCCCAATGCTTGTAGAAGCTGGGGTCTACGCCCCCATTTTTGGACAGAGTGAGACCACCACTCCAGTGCTCAAATAGGGTGGGGTCTAGGCCCCAGCATTCAGTAAGAGCATGGCTGCTGTTCAAGTGCTTGGAAAGGTGGGGCTGCTGCTCCAGCAGGACTGGAGGACAAAGTATTGATCTATAGGTGACTCCCAGACCTTGACATTTAATGGACTTTGCCCTGCTGGGTTTTGGATTTGTTTGGGAACCATGACCCTGTTTCCCTTTCAATTTCTCCCTTCTGGAATGGGAATGTCTGTCGTAAGCCTGTCCTACCACTGTATTTTGGAACCAGATAACTTATTTTCTAGATTTTACAGATCTACAGACAGAGAGGAATTTTGACTCAAGGCAGACCACATTCATAACTAATTTTGATGAGACTTTGTACTTAGCATTATTACTGAAATGACTTAAGGTTTTTGGGATTTGTGATAGAATGAATGTATTTTGCATCTGGGAAGAACATGTCTTTTTGGGGTCCAGAAGGTAGACTGGTAGGTATTGGAGGTCTTTCTTAAAAGAGAAAGCCATAGAGAGGAAGCCAGAAGTTGGAAGTCAATTGAACCCCAAAGAAAAAGGAGAGGACATTGCCATGTGATGGGACAGCAAAAGAACCCAAGGATCAGTGGCCAGCCAGATGCTACTGATCCCAGGAGGAAGCAAGTCTCTAGCTTCTGAAACTTGAGCCAATAAATTTCTGTTGTTTAAGCCTTCCCATTGTATGGCATTTGTCATATCAGCCAAAAAACTAGACAGAGCTGTTCAGGAGGTGAGTCATTGTGAGCAGATGAATGTTTAGATCCCAGGATAAAGGAGAGGTGAGATCATGGTGACTTCCAGGTGTATTGGGTTTTGCAAACAGGTGAATGGTCATGCCATTTGTTCAGATAGTTTGGGAGATTGAGTTTGAGGTGCTCAAGGGACATCAAGTGGAGATGGTCAGTAGAAGTTGGCAGCTTAGGTCTGAAATACAGAAGAAAGGGGTAATACAAGAGAAATGAATTTGCAATTTGTAAAGGTATAGATGGCATGTTTGTCTTGGCAGAGAGTAGAAAATGAGGTGAGATGGAGATGGATGGCTAAGCTTAGAGTTCCTCCAATGTTTCAAGTTCACATAAAGGAGAATTGCCTGCTATGGACAATAGTTAATATAATTATAATAATGTTTCATCAATTGTAACAAAGGTATCATACTAAGGTAAAATAATAAGTAGTAGGGAAAACTGTGTGTGTGTGTGTGTGTGCATGTGTGTGTCCATGAAGTGTAGGGGAACTCTGACTTTCTGCATATTTCTGTAAACCTACAACGGGTCTAATAAAATAAAATTCCAACAAGTCGTTGTTGAATTGATAATAAAAAGAATAAAAAGAGACAGAGTTGCCTGATGTAGCAGATGCCAGCCGAGATCCGCTGAGATCCTTCTCAGCAGTTTTACTGTTGTGTCTCTCCCTCTGGTACTGAGGACCTTTAGCTGGTGATGATTGTCTGCTTTGGGCAGGTGAATCCTCCTACATGAAGATGCCCACTCTCTCCCAGGCCTGGGGCCATTGATTACTTGGGGAATGGGGTTACAAAAGCCCTGACCCTTGCCTCAAGGCTGAACACCCTCTGCAGTGTAATATATTCCTCATAGCACCCCAGGATCAGGCTGGGTCTAGACTTCACCAGTAACCACCCTATACTATTTAGTTGAGCGGTGGGTCAGAGCTCTGATAGGGATGGGTTAAAAATGTTCAGAAAATATTGTTTCAAGAAATTCATCTTTGAAAGGAAGAGGGAATGGGAGGTGGCTAGAAAGGAATGGAAATTTCAAACAGAGTTGTCAGAGCTTTTTTTTCACACTGGGATTGAAGGTGTAACTTGTTCTACCACTTTGGAAAACTGTTTGACCTTGTTCAATGAACTGAAATGTGGATGTATATACTCTGTGACCCTGCAATTCTACTATGAGGTAGAACTCTTCACACATGATCCAGGAAAAATAAGACTTATTGAAAAAACCCTGACTATATTAGCAAAAGCTGGAAACAGTGCAAATGCCTATAAACAGAATAATTCTATAGATAAGTTCCGTTGTTCCATTTCCTCAAAAAGTTCCTGCAGGTCAATTGTGTTTGTCTTCTAGAAAATTCTTTCTCAGGAAGGGGTCCCTTCTGGCAATGCCCAATATAGGTGGCCATTTTATTTTACTTATCAGTATATATGAATGCGTAACTTTAATAAGAGGAAAAATGAAATAATAAAGAGCCCCTTTTCTGACCATTACCTGGGTCTAAGGTGAATTTCTAGTATATAGCATATAGATGGGTCATATTTCCTTATCCATTCTGCCAATCTGTGTTTTTTGATTGTAGAGTTTAATCCATTAACATTTAGTGTTATTACTGTAAACACAGTAATTACTTTAGCCATTTTTACTTTAGGCGTATATATTTATCTTTACTTCTTTTTTTTATCCTTTTAATTACTCTTTCCAATAGTCTTCTTTCTACACTCTCCTCCAATTCTCCCTCTCCTGTCTTTTTTCTTTTCAATCTGTAGAACTCCCTTTAGTATTTCTTGAAGGGCAGGACTCTTTTTGAAAAATTCTCTCACTTTCTGTTTATCTCTGAATATTTTGAACTCTCCCTCATTTTTGAATGACAATTTTGCTGGATGCAGAATTTTTGGCTGGCAGTTTTTTTCTTTCAGCACCTTAACTATGTCATACCACTGCCTTCTCACCTCCATGGTTTCAGATGAGAAATCAGCATTTAATCTTACAAGCTTCCTTTATATGTGATGAATTTCTTTTCTCTTCCTGCTTTGAGGATTCTGTCTTTGTCTTGCGCTTTCAACCATTGATAAGTATTTGTCTTGGGTAGGTCTGCTAGGATATATTGTACTTAGAGTACGTTGGGCTTCCTGGATGTGTATATCTACGTCTCTCATAAAAGTTGGGAAATTTTTGGTCATTATTTCCTTAAATATTCCCTTAAGTGCATTTCATTTTGTCATTCAATTCCCTGAGTCCATGTTGAATTTTTTCCACTTTTTTTGTGTGTGTCTATCTGTGCTACTATTTATGTGATTTCAGATGTCTTATCTTCTGTCACTAATTCTTTCCTCTGCCTGTTCAAATCTGCTGTTATGTGCTTGTGGTGTAGTCTTAATTTCTTGCATTATGACTTTCATCACCATAAGATGTTATCTTTTTGTGTATGTTTATAATTTCTTCTGTACGTACTTCCAGTGTCTCCTTGATATCCTTTATCTCTTCCTTCATTTCATTAAGTTAATTAAGGATATTTGTTTGGACATCCTTGATTAGTTGTTCCACATAAAGATGTTACAAGAAAATAAAACTAAAGACTAGTCTTTCTAATGAACTTAGATGCAAAAATCCTCAACAAAATAATTGCTAATTGTATCCAACAACACATCAATTGAATTATACACCATGATCAAGTGGCTTTTATCCCAGATATGCAAGGATGGTTCAACATAATAAAATCAATGTAATATACCACATTAACAGATCAAAGGAAAAAAAATCACATGATCATTTCTATTGATTCAGAAAAGACATTCAACAAAATACAGCATTCTTTTTGGATAAAAATGCTTCAAAAGATAGGATTAGAAGGAAATTCTTCAACATGATAAAGGGCATATATGAAAAACCCACAGCTAACATCATACTCAGTGGTGAAAGGCTTTCCCTATAAGATCTGGAACAAGAAAAGGATGCCCACTGTCACCACTCTTATTTAACATTGTATTAGAAGTACTTGCTCAAGCACTTAGGCAAGAAAAAGAAAAAAGAAGGCATCCAAGTTGGAAAGGAATAAGCAAAACTTTCACTGTTTGCAGATGACATGATCCTATATGCAGAAAGTCCCAAAAAAATCTACAACAAAGCTTCTAGAGCTGATAAACAACTTCATTAAATGGCAGGATATAAGATTAACACACAAAAACCAGAAGCAGTTCTATACACTAATAATGAGCAACCTGAGGAGGAAATCAAGAAAAAAATTCCAATAGCAACTGAAAGAATCAAATATCTAGGAATAAACTTAACTAAGGTTATAAAGAACTTGTACACAGAAAACTACACAATATTGCTAAAGGAAATCAAAGAAGACGTAAATAAATGGAAGAATATTCCATGTTCAAGGATTGGAAGACTAAATATCATTAAGTTGTCTATCCATCCAAATTGATTTACAGATACAACACAATCCCAATAAAAGTTCCAACAGCATTTTTTTTTTACTGAACTGGAAAAGCCAATTATTAAATTTATTTGGAAGGATAAGGAGACCCAAATAGCCAAAAACATCTTCAAATGGAAAAAGGAAATTGGAGGAATCACACTAAAGCATACTATAAAGTTACAGGGGTCAAAACTGCATGGTTTTTGGCACGAGGACAGACACATTGATGAATGGAACCGAATTGAGACTTCAGATATAGACCTGTATGTATTCAGCCAACTGATATTTGACAAGGCTACCAAGCTCATTCAACTAGGACAGAATAGTGTCTTCCACAAATGGGGCTTGGAGAACTATATATCCATATTCAAAAGAATGAAAGAGGATCACCATCTCATGCCCTATACAAAAATTAACTCAAGATGGATCAAAGACCTAAATATAAGAGCCAAGACCATAAAGCTCCTAGAAGATAAGGTAGGGAAACATCTATGATATCTGGTAATAGGAAATGGTTTCATAAACTTTAAACCCAAAGCACAAGCAATAAAAGAAAAAAATAGATAAATGAGATCTCCTTAAAATTAAAAACTTTTGTGCTTCAAAAGAGTTTGTCAAAAAAGTGAAAAGCAGCCCACTCAATGGGAGAAAATATTTGGGAACTACCTATTTGATAAGGGCCTAATATCCAGCTTATATAAAGAAATCTTACACCTCAAAAATAAAAAGACAAACAACCCATTTAAAAAATGGGCAAGAGATTTGAGTAGATACTTTTCCAAAGATGAAATACAAATGACTAAAAAGCATATGAGAAGATGCTCAACATCACTAGCTATTAGGGAAATGCAATCAAAACTACAATGAGATATCATCTTACACCTATTAGACTGGCTGCTATTTAAAAATCAGAAAACTACAAGTTTTGGAGTGGATGTGGAAGAATAGGAACACTCATCTACTGCTGATGGGAATGTGGAATGGTGCAGCCACTGTGGAGGATGGTTTTGTGGTTCCTTAGGAAGCTAAGTATAGAATTGCATATGATCCAGCAATCCCACTACTAAGAATATACTCAGAAGAACTGAAAACAGGGACGTGAACAGATATATGCACACCAGTGTTCATCACAGCATCACTCACAATTGCCAAAAGTTGGAAGCATCCCAGTGTCCATCAGTGGATGAATGGATAAACAAAATGTGGTATATACAGACGATGGAATAATACTCAGCTGTAAGAAGGAATGACGTATTGACATATGCAACAACATGGATGAATCTTGAAGACGTTATGTTGAGTGAAGTAAGTCAGTCACTAAAGGACAAATATTGCATGATCTCACTGATATGAACTAAGGATGTCGAGCAGACTCATAGAGGTAAAGTCTGAGAGGTCAGTTACCAAGGGATAAAAAGTGAGTAGAGAGTGGTGAGCTGATGCTCAATCTGGGTAGAATCTATGATAAGATGGATGGGGGAAGTTTGACAGTGAATGGGGGTAAGGAGGGGTACAGCGATATGAATGGGGTAGAGAATGCTGGAGTGTGAGTGTGAGCAGCGTTTGGGGTGTGTGAGTTGGGCTATCCATAGAGCTGGGGGGAGGGCTGGAGGAAGGAACAGGTGAACTCTGGGGAGGCAAAGGACTGTGTTTGAGAATACAATTGTGGGAGTGTTCTTTTGGCAACTATGGCAGGGAAGGGTCCCTGGTCCAGGGGGATGTGTGGGAAAATGTGCACCTGGGGCATGCCCCTGTGGAATATGAATGTGTGCATGTGATCATGGGGTGTTATCTCAGTGGGTGGAGACCCACACAATAACCAATAAAATATTAAATTCCCATCCTGGGGAGTCCTGCTACATTTTATAATAGGGTGATAAGTATCTCTAGAGTACATAGACAGTACCTAATAAAAGAAAATAGATCAATATGCCAAGCCTTCAAAATTAATGCTTGTACTTGTAAAATTGAAATAGCCTAATAATAACTATTGCCTAAGAGTTACCTCCCGAAGACCTGTGTTAGTCAAATATGGCCTTTCTCTAAGCCAAGCTCAGCAAATAAACTCACTACATTCACCCCCCCCCCCCGGCATGGGGCATGACTCCCAGGGATAAGCCTCCCTGGTACTGAAGGTTATTACCAAGGGCCAACCAGCAATGCATTTAGAAAAAGACCTCGAGCAATGGTGGAAAATTAAATACAAAAGCATTTTTATGGCTAAAAGATTTCAAAGTGAGTCAGGAGGTCATTCTAGAGGTTACCCTTATGCACGTCTTAGGTGGATCTTACTAACTACCACAGTAAACAAAACCTCAGATAGGTGTGTTCCCAAGGGCTCTAGAAACATATGGACACTATGGACGAGGCACACAATCTCATGAAATCAGCACCCTGTTGGTGGGCCTTACCTTGGAATATATGATAACCTATTTCACCACTGTAACAGAGTTAGCCTCATTTATAATTTCTCTACACCAGATGTTTCTACCCCTTTTATTTGAACCTATAATTAACACTATACCTGTTAAATATATGTCCCAGAGACTTAAATCCTTGGTCTTGTTCATATGCCAGTTGAGCCCTGAATCTCAGCAGATTTGCAAGACCTACTCTCCAATTCACCAGACTCGCCCAGGACAACTAACAAAATGATGATGATGAACAACGTCCATTCCCAAAAACAAAGAGTATCTACAACTGCAAGCAAAACAGATCCTTCCACCCACACCATAAGGTCAAAGCCCCTCTCAATCTGAAGTAGACTGGGCATCACCATCCCCAAATCCTCAAGATTGAGGAATGGACAAACATAAGGGGGGGAATACAACCATGGACCAAAGTAGACTTCTTCTAATTGTAGAAATGGAAGAACTTGTAACATTGGTATAAAAATAATGGTTACCAGAGTTTCTGAGGGGAGGGAGAGGTAAGAATAGGTGGAACATAGGGCATTTTTAGGCATTGGAATTGTTCTGCATAATATTGCAATGACAGATATAGGCCAATATACATTTTGTTAAAACCTATAAAATTGTGTGGTCCAAAGTATAAACAATAATGTAAACTATTGACCATGGTTAGTAGCAGTGCTTCAATATTTGTTCATCAATTGTAAAAGGGAATACCCTATATTTTCAATGTAAATTTTCTGTAACCCAAAACTTTCAAAATAAAATTAAAAAAAGATAAATCTGAGAAAATTTTAACAGACTACCACATGATATTTTTATGAGATCCCACATGGTGCTTTAAAAAAAAGACTGCAGGGGAAAAAATGAAAAGATATTAGAAGGGTTTAAAAATACAAGGATGGAATTCAAAAATTAGAGGAGCTAAGACACGAAGCTGAGTTGTCTACAAATTCCACACCAGTATTCTTAAAATGAAAGCCCGTGTCTTTTTCATCATAGCTTGGGCAGTGGGAAGAACTCTTCGTGCAGAGAGAATGAAAGTGGAGAGAGTGCCTTAGGAAATAAAGGGCCATCAATTCCAGAAACATTTGTTCACCAAATGTTTCTACAAAGAGGACATCCAAACCAAGGGGGCTTTATGACCCTCACATTGAAATTGGGGAGGTTTTTTTTTTAATTTTAATTTTTTAATCACCCATCAAAGATGGCTTGACCTGTGAGGTCTTCCTCTCCTGGAAATGGAAGGTTTGGCCCCTTACCTGAGCTCATGAAAGCTAATGTGGCTCCTCAGAGCTGAGCCCTTTTGTGGCCGCACCAATAGCCCCAAGCAGCCCAGACTCTTCTAGGGTGAGGGGTGATGTCACTCACCCTGGTGCCCTGATGTCAGGTGTTTCTCACAAATGTCCAGCATGATCTCCCCAGTGGAGGCTGACCACTCCCATGTTCATTTAGACCCTCTCCTCACATGTGGGAAACCCATTGGCCCTCCAATCCAGCCCACTCACCTCTGAGTCCTGCTAGGCCATATCCTTACAAGTATCTTCACTTTGAGAAAGATAAGTAGCCCCTGACATCTGGGAACCGACATGGACTATTAGACTTTTAACTAGCCAAGGGGCTGGGGTATGGGTTGTACTACAGCAAACACTTCTAGCTGCATTTATATACTACAAGGCAAGTAAAACAGCCTGTAATTAGATGAAAAGAAAAAGCCACCTGACTCTACAACAGACCCAGCTGGGTTCTAGGACACTATTTGGTTGCCTTGGTTTGGTAATCTAGATGCCTGTCTCCAGGTTTGATACAAGAACGAATAGCCATTTTCATTTCTGGTAATTGCCCACAATGCAGTTGGCTGATATATTTTATCCAGAGTTTGAAGTGCTACTGTGCAGGTATTATCATGTTAGGTGATTCAACAGCTCATCCGGCAGGACACAAAGGAGCAGGAGAGACTAGCCCTACTTCACCTACAATCAGCATTCTCTCGACAACCATGTGGTCAGCAAAATCTCAGCAAAGGTGAGGCTCTGGATATCATTGATTTACATCCTAAAGCCTGACTGGGCCTGGGCTAAGCCAAAAAGGGGTCTGAGAAAGAGGACCAGCAGCCCCTGACATCTAGAACCTGAAGCTAATCTGAATGTAATTGAGTAAATGATTTCTCAACCACTTCCCTTCCTGCTCCAAGGGGAAGCTGGAAGGCCAATTGTTCAAGCTTTCTTTTCCCAGGGAGACATGTGTCCCTTGAATGGGATCCAGGGGTTGATTCCTGGAGTGTGTGGGCAAGAAGCCTGGTCCCCTGTGGTATTTGGATTCCCCCTCAGTGGGGGATTCACCAAGGGTGAAGCCACTCACTATTCCAGTGCCCTCAGCATTCCAACAGCATGCTTCTCTGCAAAAATGTGCTTTTTAGAGAAATACATTTTAAGAGAAAAATTAGCCAAAATCCACTCTCCATCCTTTTCTCTTCCTTTCTTTTCCCAGAGTCGACCACAATTTTGAAGCTGGTGCGTGCCATCGCCTGCATATTTTCATGCTTTTATTACGCAGTCCTGTACATGTATAATATATCAACTGAGCTCTCTATGCAGTGCGGCTTCATGTCCTTCCCAGCCTCCCTTTCCTATCTGAGCATTTCATCCCCATAGGTTGGCTCCAGGAAAGGGTATAGATGTGGGCACGGAAGCTTTATTTGCCAGAAGTCACTGGCCCCCATGACTCTGGTGTACCCAGGGCACTGTGAGGCAGAAAAGCTTGGGCCTGCACATTCTGCCCGAGCTGCACATCCTGGAAAGTCTATATTTCCCGGAAGGAAACAGGCCCCGGGAGCAGATGGGAACTGAGGAGTCAGACGGTCCAAGGAACCCAGGTTCCTGAGCTCTAGTCCAATGCTCCCTGCCCTGACCGCAGGGCCTCTGGGTGTCTGGGGTCCCTGTGCCTCACAGCAGCGTTTATTTTCTCTTCCCCCTCCTCCAGCAAAGAGCAGGCAGTTTAGCTGGTGGTTTCTTTGCCTCTGCTTAAGAGAAGTTCTAGCACACTGCAGACCTCCCCGAAGCAGGCTCCGGGCGGCGGCATCTAGATTCTGGTCCACGGTGTCCTGAGTGGTCAGGGTCATCGCCTCAGGGTCTGGAAAGGCATTACCAGGATCACTGATGCTGGGCTCTAGCCCAGAGCAAGGAGCTCAGGAAAGGCAGACCCTCCCCAGGCCCAGGGCATGGCTGTGACCACTGGTCCAATCACCCAGGCCCCACCCCTCTTGCTGGAGACCGCTTCAGGGAGCGGCAGGGCATCAATTTCCGGCCAGTGAGTTGTGAGCATGTCCGATGGGGCTGTCTGAAGAGATGTCTTCCATTCTTATAAAAACCCACAAGGAAAAAAAAGCCGCCCTTCTCGCCTTCACGGTTCTGGCGAGAACGTTATTCTTGGGGCAGGATTCCGGCAGGCATCTTGAACCCACGCGGGAAGATTCTGCTAACAAATAGGAGGGGACAGGCTCAAAGTGGGAAAGCAGTTTTGATCCCTGAGGACATGGCAGCCCGTAGGATGCGGATGAACAGCACGTTCTCTGCACGGGGCACAGCAGGAGGTGTCTGCAAGGGCATGGGAAGCTCCAGCAGATTCACTTGGCCTGAGGGAGGAGAGCACCCTCCCAGGCTTGGGGATTGCAAAGGCAGGAAAAGGCGGCTCTTCCCCCGACTCTGTGGACACGGGCTGTTCTCAGAGTCCCTGCTGAAGTCACCAGGGGGCAAGTGAATCAATTGCTCCTTATTTGTTGTCCACAATTCAATAAAGCATTCATCTGCTCAGAGCCAATAAAGGTGTGGGGTTTCATTTCAGGAGGAATTTCCAGTGCCAGTGATGCTGCGCTCTCTGTACCTGATCCTTAGGGCTCAGGATCTCAAACTTCCTCCTGACAGTAAAAAAAGAAAAGAAAAAAAGAAATTGAAAGGAAAGGGAATGGAAAAAAAGTGCAAGGTGCAGAAAAATTCAGAGATGGAGAAATCTATGCTGGCATCTTGTGGCTGAGCCTGAAATAGGTGCTTTTCTAAGAAATTGTGTAGGTGAGGCAGTTCTCCTTTAGATGCAGAAAAAATGCAGACAAGGTCAGAGAAAGCCACGGAGAGGAGCCAGAAACCGGAAGTCAGTGGAATCAGAACCGGAAGACAACAGAGAGGACATTGCTTGTGAAGGGAGGCAGGGACACAAGCCAAGGAACCCCAAATATTGTGGGTTAGCCAGAATGGTGCTGACCTGGGAACCATGAGATGATAGATTCCCTTTGTTTAAGCCAATCCATTGTGCGGCATTTGTCACAGCAGCCTGGAAACTAAGACATTCGGGGAATGCTGGAATATTGCATGGGCTCGCCTATGTTTCACAGTGCCTGGCGTTATAGCCTGAGATTCAGTCACCTCCTGCATCATCTCCTGCAGGTCTTTGACCCCCTTTTCCTCTGCACTGATTCTTTCTGGGCTGTTTTGCCTAAGAATGTGGGCATATATCAATCCCCGAAGCACGTTTAACACCTGACTTTTGAGTCCAACAAACTTGACTGACACCTTAAGATAACAGAAGGGAATTACAACTCAGAAAAGGGAAACTTAAAGTACCAGATTCTCTTTTCTTAGAATTCAACAATCTGTACCTTCTCCGGAACCCTCTCTTGCTTCCCACTCCAGGAATCCAAGTTTTTAATCTCCTTCAGAGTCGAAGATCCTCAGCTTCTGCCTTGGGTCCTTCTCAAGGGAACAAAACACCGATTCACACCATAAGAGGCGTTGCCCAACACACTAGCTTGACCTGCATTGAGTTTCCCTCATCTATTCATGTTTCCTCAGGGCACTGAAAGGGGGTTCCTGTTTTACCATCATCTGCATGACTGAAAGGGCTTGCTGAAGATGTCTCCTCAAAAACCGCAAGGAAGTCTTCCCCAAATATGCATTTCATTTCAACCTTTAGAGGCACAAAAAAGACATGTTTAAAATGTGTTGTTTTTTGTTCTTACATTATAGCTCTATGTCGGTGGCACATAATTTAGTTGCTCTAGGCCTCCAAATGAAGGTAGTAACACATATCCCACAAAGGTGTTGTGAAGGAAAAGTCAGGTAAGGAGGTATCCGAAAGCATCTTGTAAACTATAGAATACTATATAAATGCAAGGCACTATTTTTCCCTCTTGTCTTCAGGGTTACATAACCAGTGCTTCTGAAGTTGATGAATTAGAATTCATTAGTTACCAAGTATTTTCTTCTGGAGTAGAGCAGATACACTGTGGATTATCTATCTCCACTAACAGGATATAGATAATCCAGAGTGAAGGGAAGAGGAGCTCAACCAGAAGAGTTAATGCTCTATCATGGAAGGATAGAATATGGAAGAAAGGAAAGTTTGAAGACTGCTAATATAGGTGCGTTCACATGGTGAAGCTTCATCCAGCTGTACACTTTTAAAAAAAATTAATTTTATTGATACATATAATAAAGCATACAATTCCTCCAAGGTGTACAATCAACAGTATTTGCTATAATCACATAGTTGTGCATTCATCACTTTAATCATTATTAGAGCATGTTCATTATTTCAATAATAATAATAATAATAATAATAAAACGTACAAAGAAGCAAACAAGAAAATTTCTCACCTCTCAATCTCTCTATGCTTCCCCCACTGTACATAGCTGCTGTTTCTGGATATTCTATCAAAAGTGTATAACCAATGGCTTTTAGCATAATCACAATGTTGTACATTCATCATCTTAAAACTTCTTGAAAAAATTTCATTACTCCAAAAAGAAAGACTCCAAACCCCTTAGCATTCCTTCTTCAGACTTACATAACAACTAGTCTTCCATCTTTATGAATTGATTTATATTTACATTTTATATAAATGGAATCATACAATATGTCGTACTCTATATCTGGTCTCCTTCCCTTAGTATAATGTTTTTTTTCTCTGATATTAACGTTGTGTAGTGTTAACTTACATTTATTCAGCTTCAAGGAAAAATGGTCTTATATATGCAGTTCTACCCATATTCATATTTCCCATAATATATTTATATTTCACCTCGTATATTTAGTTCATAACAGGGCAATCATACAGTATTTTACCTTTTGTGCCTGGCTTACTTCACTCAACATAATGTCCTCCAGGTTCATCCATGTTGTCATATGTTTCACAACTTCATTTCTTCTTACTGCTGCATAATATTCCATCGTGTGTATACTCCACAATTGGTTTATCCATTCATCAGTTGATGGACCCTGGGTTGTTTCCAACTTTTGGCTATTGTGAATAATGCTGCTATGAACATCGGTGTGCAGATATCTATTCGTGTCCATGCTCTCAGTTCTTTTGGGTATATTCTTGCAATGGTATTGCCAGGTCCCATAGCAAGTCTATATTTAACTTCCTTAGGAACTGCCAAACAGTCCTCCACAGTGACTGTACCATTCTACGCTCCCATCAACAGTGAATAAGTATTCCTTTCTCTCTACATCCTCTCCAACACTTAGCAGTTTTCTGACTTTTTAATAGCGGCCAGTCCAGTAGGTGTGAAATGATATCTCATTGTACTTTTGTTTGCATTTCCCTAATCTCTAGTGATATTGACCATTTTTTCATGTCTGTCTTTGCCATTTGCATTTCTTCTTTGGACAGTTGTCTTTTCAAGTCTTTTGCCCATTTTTAAATAAGATACTTTGTCTTTTTATTGTTGAATTGTATGTTCTCCTTGTATATATCATGGATATTAAAACCTTATCAGATATGTGATTGCCAAATATTCTCTCCCAGTGAGTCAGCTGCCTTTTCACCCTTTTGACAAAGTCCTTTGAGGTACAAAATTGTTTAATTTTTGAGGAGGTCCCATTTATCTATTTTTTCTTTTGTTGCTCATGCTTTGGGCGAAAGGTTTATGAAACTACTGCCTACCACAAGATCTTGAAGATGTTTTCTTACATTTTCTTCTAGGAGTATTATGGTGGTTGTTTTTATATTTAAGTCCCTGATCCATTTTGAGTTAATTTTTGTATAAGGTGTGAGATAGGAAACCTCTTTCTTTCTTTTGGATAGGGTTATCCAGTTTGTTGAATAGACTGTTTAGGCCCAGCTCGGTGGACTTAATAGCCTTGTCAAAAATCGCTTGACTGTAGATGTGAGGGTCAATTTCTAAGTTCTTGATTTTGTTCCATTAGTCAATCTGTCTGTCCTTATGCCACTACCATGCTGTTTTTACCATTGTAGCTAGGTAATATGCTTAAAATCAGGAAGCGAGAGTCCTCTAGCTTCATTCTTCTTTTTAAAGACATTTTTTGCTATTCAGGACCCCTCACCTTTCCAAATAAATTTGATTATTGGCTTTTCAATTTCTGCAAAAAAAAGGCTGTTGGAATTTTTATTGGGATTGTGTTGAATCTGTAAATCAGTTTTGGTAGAAGTGGCATCTTAATGTTATTTAGTCTTCCAATCCATGAACACAGAATGTCCTTCTGCTTATTTAAATCTTCAGTTTCTTTTAGCAATGTTTTGTAGTTTTCTGAATATAGGTCCTTCATGATCTTGGTTAAGTTTATTCCTAAGTATTTGATTGTTTTTGTTGCTATTATAAGTGGAATTTTTTTCTGATTTCCTCCTCAGATTGCACATCAGTAATGTATAGAAATGCTATTAAGGTAGTAACCTTGTAACCCACCACGTTGCTGAACTTGTTTATTAATTCTAGTAGCTTTCTTGTGGATTTTTCAGGACTTTCTAGATATCGGATTATATCATCAGTGCATAGTGAAAGTTTTACTTCTTCTTTTCCTATTTAGGTGCCTTTTATTTCTTTTTTATTGCCTAATTGCTCTAGCTAGAAATTCTAGCACAATATAGAATAGCAGTAGTGACAGTGGACATCTTTGTCTTGTTCCTGATCCCAGCAGGAAAGCTTTCAGTCTTTCACCATTGAGTACAATGCTCGTTGTAGGTTTTTCATATATGCACTTTGCCATATTGAGAAAGTTTCCCTCTAGTCCTATCTTTTGGAGTGTGTTTATCAAGAAAGGGTGGTGTATTTTGTCAAATGCCTTTTCTGCAACAATCCAGAGGTTCATCTGATTTTCCTTCTTCAATTTATCAATGTGTTTTATTATGCTAATTGATTTTCTTGTGTTGAACTACCCTTGCATACCTGGGATAAAACCCATTTGATCATGGTGCATAATTCTTTTAATATGCTTTAGGATTCTGTTTGCACGTATTTTGTTGAAGATTTTTGTGTCTATATTCATTAGAGATATTGGTCTGTACTTTTCTTTCTTTGTAGTATCTTTATCTGGTTTTGGTATTAGAGTGATTTTGGCTTCATAGAATGAGTTTGGTAACATTCTTTCCTGTTCAATTTTTTGGAAGCACTTGAGCAAGATTGGTTTTAGTTCATCTTTGAATAATTGGTAGAATTCACCTGTGAAGCCATCTGGTCCCGGGCTTTCATCTTTGGGAGGTTTTTGATGACTGTCTTCACTTGTTTGTTGAGGTCTTCTATTTCTTCTAAAGTCAGTGTAGGTGGTTAATGTGTTTCCAGGAACTTGTCCATCTCATCTACACTTTCTGGTTTTTTGGCATACAGTTGTTCATAGTAACCTTTTACAATCTCTTTAATTTCTACATGGTCAGAGGTAATGTCCCCGCCCCACTCCCCATTTCTGATTTTATTTATTTGTATCTTCTCTCTTTTTTCTTTGTCTATCTAGCTAAGGGTTTGTCGATTTTGTTGATTTTCTCAAAAAATCAACTTTTGGTTTTGTTGATTCTCTCTATTTTTTTTTTTTTTTCTTGATTTCATTGATTTCTGCTCTTTCCTTTGGCTTGGTTTGGGCTTAGTTTTCTGTTCTTTTTCTAGTTCTTCCAGGTGTGCAGTTAGATTTTCATTTTTAGCTCTTTCTCCTTTTTTAATGTAAACATTGAGGGATATAAATTTCCCTCTCAGCCCTGCTTTTGCAGTGTCCCATATGTTTTGATATGTTGTGTTCTCATTTTCTTTCATCTCAAGATATTTGCTGAATTCTCTTGCAATTTCTTCTTTGACCCACTGGTTGTTTAAGGGTGCATTGTTTAATCTCCTTATATTTATGAGTTTTCCCTTTTTCTGTCCATTATTGATTTCCAGTTTCATCCCATTATGATCAGAGAAAGTGTTTTGTATAATTTCAATCTCTTTAAATTTATTGAGACTTGTTTTTGACCCAACATATTGTCTATCTTGGAGAAAGATCCATGAGCATTTGAAAAGAATGTATATCCTGTTGTTTTGGGGTTCAATACTCTATAGATGTCTATTAGGTCTAGTTCATTTATCATATTATTCAAGTTCTCTGTTTGTTTATTTATCCTCTGTTCACATGTTCTATCCAATACTGAGAGTGGTGTATTAAAGTCTCCAATGATTATTGTGGAGACATCTATTTTGCCCTTCAGTTTTGCCAGTGTATACCTCATGCATCTTGGGGGCATTGAGGTTAGGTGCATAAATATTTAAAATAGTTATTTCTTCTTGTTGAATGACCCCTTTTATTAATATATAATGACCTTCTTTATCCCTTATAACAGTTTTGCATTTAAAATCTATTTTGTCCGATACTAGTTTTGCTACTCCAGCTCTTTTTTGGTGACTATTTGCATGGAATATCTTTTTCCAACCTTTCACTTTTAGCCTGGTTGTGTCCTTACATCTGAGGTGAGTCTCTTGTAGATAATATATAGATGGGTCGTTATATATTAGAATGGATTTTAAATCCATTCTATCAGTGTGTGTCTTTTAATTGGGGAGTTCAAGCCATTAACATTCAAAGTTATAACTGTAAAGGCATTACTTACTTCATCCATTTTGACCTTTGACTTTCAGTTGTCGTATCATATTATAGTCTACTTTTTTACCCTTTCTAAGATTCTTCATTTCTACACTCTTCTCCAAGTCTCTCACCTTTCTTTTTTCCTTTCAGGCTGCAGCACTCCTTTTAGTATCTATTGTAATTCTGGTCTTTTGGTATATTCTATCAGTTTTTGTTTGTCTGTGAAGACTTTGAACTCACCCACATTTTTTGACAGACAGGTTTGTTGGGTACAGAATTCTTGGCTGGCAGTTTTTCTCTTTCAATACCTTAAATACATCATACCACTTTCTTCTCTCCTCCATGGTTTCTGATGAGAGGTCAGCACTTAATCTTATCGAGTTTCCCTTGTATGTGATGCTTTGCTTTTCTCTTGCTGCTTTCAAAATCTTTTCTTTATCTCTGATATTTGTCATTCTGACTAGTAGGTGTCTCGGGGTAGGTCTATTTGTGTTTATTCTGTTTAGGGTATGTTGTCCTTCTTGGACATTGATATTTATGTCTTTCATAAGGGAAAGGAAGTTTTCAATCATTATTTCCTCAAATATTCTTTCTGTCCCCTTTCCATTCTCTTCTCCTTCTGGGACACCAATAATACATATGTTTTTGTGTTTTGTGTTGAGACCCTCTTCCATTTTTTCCATTCTCTTCTCTTTCTGTTCTCCTGTCTTTTCCAGTTCAGATGTTTTGTCTTCAAAATCATTACTTCTTTCTTTAAGCATTTCAAATATGCTCTTATGTGCCTCTAATGTATTTTTAATCTCATCCATCATGTCTTTCATTCCCATAAGGTCAGTTACTTTTCTTTGCAGAATTTCATATTGTTCTTTATGCTCAACCAGTGTCTTATTAATATCCTTTATCTCTTTAGTCATATTTTCTTTCAGTTCTTTAAAATGATTTATGAGAGTTGTGTGATTATCATTGATTAATTGTTTCAAATCCTGAATCTCTTCAGGATATTCGGTTTGTTCCTTTGGCTGGGCCGCCCTTCCTTTCTTCTAGTATGGCTTGTAATTTTTTGCTGATTTCTAGGCATCTGATATGTTGGTGAATTTACTCTGATGGCCAAAATTTCTCTCTCTTGCCTATTGTTATTATTTTTTTCACAGCTCTTTGATATTTGGTTCAACTTATCTGAAGTCTTTAAAATTCCCCAGCTTAAGTTACCAAAAACCATGCCCAGGACTTGTTAATGGGATGCAGACTTTTCCCAGGGATGGGGTAAAGAGAGCTCTAAAAGTAGTTCTGCCCATGTAATTTCCATACCGGTCAGTAGATAGCGCTTGATGGCACACGTTTCCACAGAGGTATATCTCTCTCAGTATTTCTTTGTTTTCGTATGGCCAGAGCTGAGATTCAAAGTGAGCTCCACTGGCCAAATTTACAGAAGAAAAGCCCCCCTACTTCCCCTCCCTTTTCCCTTGTAACAGCTGGCAGGGAGGAAAACATCTGCTACCCTCTCAGTCAGCTTCAATATGCCATGGGTTTTACCGCCCCTGAATATCTCCAGGGTGGGGAAGGGGACCCCTTCCCAGCAGCCGGGAGGTTTAGGAACTCACAGTTTGTTGTTTTGGCTTCTTCGTCTCTCTGTCCCTCAACCTCCTGGGGACAGAAATTGTGAAGTGCTATCCTGGTCTGCCGATCCCCAAAGCATTTCCCTCTGGCAGCTTTAGACTCTTTCTCCATTCTTTTTGTGACAGTGCTGAACCTTATCTGCTAATCCCACGCCATGTTCCCACAATCCCCCCAGCTGTACACTTTTGATTTGTACATATTTCTCCATGTATGTTATATTTTTATTAAAAGGTTACTTAAAAATCAATACAAATCATCTATACTTCCCCCCACGAAATGGAATGCCCCATATACACTCATTCACATGCATATGCACACACAAACATACACCAGCAGGTAGGTAGTTGTGAGCAACATCAAGTCGATTATAGAGAAATAAAAATGCACCATTTTCTCTGGACATGTGAGATATGTGTGAGAAAACATGCAATTTCACTTCATGTGCTTTTGCTAGGAAAGTGGCACAAAAAATCAGGGACCCTGAAAAACTTCCAAAATATGGTATCAGTGATGCTGAACCACAGTGAATTTAATCCAGCGCCACATTGGTTTCTGGGAACACCAGGGCCTTGACAGAGGCAGTCCTGTCCTCTATAACCTAACATTAAAATAGTTTTATTCACTTAGTTGATAAACAAAAGTGCCCAGCTTATTTTGAAGTGAAAATGAAACTTGAAACGGTGACTGAGGGGTAAGAATTAACAAATGATTATGATTACTGAATTCCTATATAAATGCTTTTATTTTTTCTTCTTTTCCCAGTATATCATAGATTAGCCAAAAGTTAATACTTGGAATTACTGAAACTGGCTAGACTGAACTTACCTTTGTTTATGGTTGTTTCAAAACTAGACTCACCCTTGTGTGTGCTTACCATTGTGATGTTGACCACTCCACCTTCCCCAGTCTGAATCCATAAAAAAACCCTGCCCCCCTCGTTGGGGCAAGGCAGATAAGAGACACCCCAGTCTTCTGTCCTTCGGCACCTTCAGCAGTGTTAATTAATCTGCTTTCTCAGATGGCCATCCTGGTGTGGACTCCCATTCATCTGCTCTGGGCAAGAACCCAGACGTGCCTTCAAGGCCCTAAGAAAAATCTCAGGCTGACTCTAAATTTAACTTTAGAGAATATTGTAAGTTCTCTAGATCAAATTTCAACAGCTAGAAATTTCAGAAAAAGTTCAGGTGGCATATCTGCACACTGTCTTTATAGTGGATTATTGGTTGAATTGAATTTATATTTTTATTACATCTACATGTATGGGGAACATCACATAGTTTATAATTTCTTCGAGGCCTTAGGCCAGCTTTAACTACAATATTCCCTGAAGTGGAAATAGCCTAAAATTCAGGAAGGTGTGCTGGAAAGTATTTGTAGTTAGAGCAAGGAGGACCCTTGCCAGAGTCTGTACCCACTTAGTATTTGAATAACCTTGAATGGATTGCATAAACTCTTGGGCTTTTTACTCATGTTGTGTTGTTGTGAAGAATCTTTTAAGGTGACGCGCTGTAGAACACAGGCTTTTCATGATTTTAGATCTATCTTGAGAAATGAAAATACAAAGCATGCCCATGCTCTGTAACTTAAGAGTTTCAGAATGTTCTGTTTGGGCATCTTGCTTGTGTGTCAAAAGGAAGCAGCGTTAACCACATACAATTCAATTGTCCCTTGATTATTGGAGTTTCATAGCCTGCCTCAGAAAGAGATGGTCTGTAAAATGTCTCAGATTCTCTGTGGAATGTGAGCATGAGAGAACCCTTTCCTTAGACTCAGCAATGTGGCATTCCAGCATGTCTGTAAAATGCTTCAGTGCCTAGGGCTTGCATCCACCAGCCAGCACCTGCACTTCTTTGCCTGAGGGCCTTTGGGGGGCCACTGGACATTCCTGGGGTTTAACTCATCTTTGCCTCCCCCTTCTCCCTTCTTCCTCAATCAGTGACTTAGAGGATTTGGTGCATAAATGAGGCAGGCTAGAACAGAGACCTGAGGGGAAAAAGGGTACTGTAGGAAAGCACTAGGGCATTAAGAACACAGTCAGTTCTGTGTAAAACTCTTCTCACGGGCATCCATCATTGCCTGCCAAAGCAAGGGAGGAGTCAACTGCCCAAGGCCGAATACCTGAAGACAATATATAAGGGGAAGTCCATTTGTACCCCTCCTCTGACCCCACTCAGGCCGGCAGACACTCAGAACCAATGAAAATGCCGTGTATCCAGCATACTCAGCACCAGTTAGAATGTTGTAACTCACTAGCCTTCATTTTCATGGAGGAAGGAAGGGAGGTGGGGGAGGCAGGCCTCAAATAGGGCAGCAGCCCCAGCCCCAGTGTTACTGGACTTAATCTAGGTTCTTGACTTATGCTGCAGAAATAAATTTCAGAGCACATCACGTTAGTTAGGCCAGCAATTTATTAAGGTGGGAAAGGAAGAGAAACGGGAGAAAATAGCAGATCACAGGTCCCTGGTAGAGGGTAAGGGGCTGAAGAATGATAAAGAGGGCTGATTTATATGCTACGATTTCCCATTATAGATTATCAATGCTCAGGTTTTACTTGCATGTTAATCCACACAGGGGGGACATGGCGAGAGCAGAGTGCAGAAGCCAGGAGGGTCCCAAGAGCAGCAGCAGGGCGCAGAAGCCGACGGGAGCAGGGAGGATATAATCTTTACACCTGCTTTTTAAACTGTTAAATTATTCCACCCCTTTGCTAAAGGCATGGGAGAAGTCCCAGGTGTTTGCTGTTTTGATTGATCACCCCACCCATCAATCCCCCTGAGTGGGACCAATGATAATGTCCTGGGAGAATTATATGGAGCTTTTCCTGGCTTCTGGGAGAAATCTCGTGAGGATCTTCCAGCAGCCATCTTGGGGGATATCAGTGTCCATGTCAGGTTCCAGATCCATCTGATTCCCTATATGAAGCCTGCTTCACCAGCACACCTGGCCTGGAGCAAGCCTGCACTCAAATCTTGAGTTGAGAAATTTTCTCTTGTTTCTCAATAAACCCTTTACTTGCCTGCTTAACCTTGTGCCTCCACGTAGCCAAGAGCCAGCAACATAAATTCCCCATCTCCCTCTCCCCTCAGATGGGCTAGTCCTTAAGTTCTGGGCTCTGTACTCAGAGCAGACTCTCCTCAGTTATTGCTATCAGCTGGTTTGGCAATCACATTCCTTATTTGTGGTCTTTCTTCCATGACTCCTTCTCCAGTCCTCTAACTTGGGCTTCCTTCATCATCCAAATAAACAACTTGCCTTTGAACCCTTGTCTCAGGATATGTTTCTCTAGGAACTCCCACTAAGACAATGGCCCATAATGTTAGTTTCCCATTGTTGACTCTTGATGATTGTGAATCTGTTGTCTCATTTAGCAGTTGTCCTTGAGATCTAGACCTTTTCTTATACCATGCCCACCATGTCCCATAGCCAATGGGCCATATAGAAGAAAGCTGGGGAAGATGCTTCTTGGTTTATTTTGGTGGACAGGTGTGTTCCAGTGCAGCCAGTTCATATAGCTTTTGCCTTGTGTAATACTGATATTCCGGGCTTTAGTCATGCCCCAAAGAAATGCATTTAGAATGTGTAAAGGAAAAGATAACCAAACAACTGTGTTTCCTGAAGGAAAATTATCAGGTTTCTTATCCTATTCCTTTATCATCTGTCGATGTAATGTCACTCAGGTTAATTCCCAGTCCTGAAAAAGCCCCTGTATCACAACTGCTTTTCCCTTCCCTGCCCCAAAAGCGTCCAGTGGCCACTGGCTCCACCTCACTGTTGTAATTTCTTCCATTGCTTGAATCACAATATGTCTACAACAAAATACCAGTAAGTCCACTCCAGTCCATAGCTCTTCCCCAATCCTGAGGAGTCTAGGATGGTGATGTACACTCCACCTCCAAGTGAGAGTGGGCTTATATCTCATGGATATGGTGGATGGGATTATCCTGCCTGTAGCTGCAGACTCTCTCCATTCCCTGGGATGGCCATTGTACATCATCGTCTCCCCACCAGGTGACCTGGGTGAGTCCATTGACCTGTAGAGTAGGAGTTGCAGCTCCACCAAGATTCCAGGCACAGCTGGCACATGGGCAGGCCAGAGGCTCCTGGGCTTTTCTTTGAAACTGGAATGTCAGGAACAGATATTGAATTCTTTCAGTATTTCCCATTGTAATTCATAATCCCTGTGGTAAGAAACCCATTTCCCACATTGTGGGAATTTTCCATAATAGGGACATTAAATTCCTTGTGGGCTTAAATGGTTAATACTAGTGAACTAGTGAAACTTGCTGTCTCCCACTACCTAGTAAGTTATAATGTTGCAGCCAATGGAAAGAAACCCAAGTGGCACTCTTGAAGGTACGGATGAACGAAGGCCCAGAGGAGAATTCAGTCTCCAAATTCTGAGCCCTGTTTCTCGATTTTCATAAGTTTATATAGGAACACTAAGTGGGAAAATTCCTAAGCAGGTGGGCAGGCAGGGTTACAAAAGCAGAGGAGCAAGGTTAGCTGTTCCTAAAAGCAGAGGGCCATTAGGGAGGAAAAAGAGTTATTATCTGTATAGAGTTATAAATTTCAATTCAAAGGTGCAGGTGGGGAGTGCTTATCTTCCTGACATGGATTCCATGGAGAAAAGGGGGGAGGAGGGGAGTGAGGGACTAAGGGGAGTTTATTTTCCTAAAGCTGTGGGTTTCTGCGAGGGGGGTTAGAGTCCCAGCACTTCTCTTATCAATAAAGGTGTTTTTTGCTTGTTTGTTTGCATTTTTGTTTGTTGGTCTAATTTGACCACAGTATACAAACTTTTAATTTCCTTGTGTTCATAGTTTGGGTGTGTTTTCTCATTGATCAAACATGTATAATAAACATTTCTTCCTCCTAGAGGAGACAAAATAAAGTGAATGAATGCTGGTAGAAAGTGATAACTTTAGGTTAAAAAGAATGTTATTGATTTACTCTGTACTATTTGAATTATTCATGACAAAAAAGAGAAAGCACAGCCGCTTAGGGACACAATATTTATTGAAAAGTTATAATGTTAAAGGTAGGGAAGAATTGAGAGAAAGGGATTTTCCATTCTCTGATCTTTAATTCAGATATCCCCTGTAGTCTTTGACAGCCAAATGAGCACTGGGAAAAGGAATTAGAACATGCACAGCTTTATTGCTTGGATTTACAATGTACGAGACTATCAGTTCGGATTAACTCTTCAGTTGAAGCAATTTAAATCCAGCCCCCACCTTGGTTTCTGGGAATACGTTTCTTGACGGAGGCAACCCTGTCCTCTATAACCTAACATTAAAATAGTTCTAGTTGCTCAGCTAATAAACAAAAGTGCCCTGTTCGTTTTGAAGCGAAAATGAAGCCTGAAACTATAACTGAGAGTTAAGAATTAGCAAATGATTACAATTACTGAAACACTACATAGACACTTTTCTTACTTTTCCAGCATATTAAGATTAGCCAAAAGTTAATGCCTGAAATTACTGAAACTGGCTAGACGGACCTTCCCCTTGTTTATAGTTTTGAAATAACTTGTGTATATTTACTATTGTAATGGGTATTCTAGACTGACCTTACCCTTGTTTATGGTTGTTTCAAAACTAGGCTCACCCTTGTGTATATTTACCACGATGAAGTTAACTACTCCACCTTCCCCTGTTTGAATCCATAAAAAACCCTGTCCCCCTTGTTCAGGGAAGGCAGATTTGAGACACATCCTTCTCCTGTCCTTCCTGCTGGCCTCATAAACCTGCTTTCTCTCAGGACCACCCTGCTGTGGACTGCTATTCATCTGCTCTGGGCAAGAACCCAGAAGGGCCCCTGTGGGATTTTCTTTACAGTTAGGGTGTTTTTACTGTGTTTTCAGCTCTCAACTTCTTTGATGAACAATTTCATCACCTCCAAAAGAAGCCCTATACTCATTAAATAGTCATTCTCTATTACCCCTTTCCCCCAGCCTCTGTCAAGACAAATTTGCTTTTTGTCTCTCTGGACTTTCCTATTCCTGGACATTTCATATAAATGTAAGCATACAATATTTTTCCTCTGAGTCTGGCTTCTTTCACTTAGCATAATGTTTTCCAAGATTCATCAATGTTATAGTATGTGTCAGTACTTCATTCCTTTTTATGGCTAAATCATATTCCATTGTATGTATATACGATATTTGTTTGTACATTCAACAGTTGATGGGCATCTGAGTTGTTTCCACTTTTTGGCTATTATGAATAGTGCTGCTATGAACCTTTGTGTATGAGATTTTGCATGGATATATGCTTTCAATTTTCTTGAATACATACCTAGGAGTGGGATTTCTGGTTCATATGGTAACTCTGTGTTTAACTTTTTATTTTCTACAGCTGCTACACCATTTAATATTCCCACCAACAACGTAGGAGGGTTTCAATTTCTCTACACTCTCACCAACAATTGTTATTATTTTAAACTTTTAAAAATGTATTTATTTTTATTATAGACATCTTAGTAAGCATGGAGTGGTATCACATTGGGGTTTTGATTTGCATTTCCCTAATGACTAATGATGTTAAACATCGTTCCATGTGCTTATTGGTCATTTGTTTATCTTCTTAGGAGAAATGTTTATTCAAGTCATTTGCCCATTTTTAAAAAATTGGGCTGTTTACCATTTTGTTGTTGAATTGTGAAACTTCTTTATATAATTTGTATATTAGATATATGATTTCTAAAAATTTCCCCCATTCTGTCAGCATTCTACTGATAGCGTCCTTTGCACAAAAGTTTTTAATTTCAATGAAATCTAATTTATCTATTTTTCTTTTGTTGATTTTGCTTTTGGTGTTATATTTAAGAAACCATTGCCTGGCCAGGATCAGAAGTTTACACCTAAGTTTCCTTCTAATCATTTTATAGTTTTATATTTAGGTCTTTGTTTCATTTTGAGTTAGTTTTTGTAAACGTTGTAAGTTAGAGGTCCAAGTTCATTTTTTTGCGTGTGGTTATCCAGTTGCCCCAGTACCATCTGTTGAAAAGACTTCTTTTTTCCATTGAATGGTCTTACCTCCCTTGTTGAAAATGAATTGACCATAGATATATGGTTGACTTCTGGATTTTCAATTGTATTCCATTGATCTATATTTCTCTCCTTATGCCAATAGTATACTGTCCTAATTACTGTAGTTTTGTAGTAAATTTGAAATTTGGAAGTGTGAATCCTCCAACTTTTTTCTTCTATTTCAAGATACTTTAGCTATTCAGTATCCTTTGCAATTCCATATGAATTTTAATACCAGGTTATCAATATCTGCCAAAAAGCCAGTGGGGATTTTGATATGGATTTCATAGAATATGAAGACCTATTTGGGGAGTATTGCCATTTTAACAATTTTAAGCCTTTTAATCCATTAATACAGGATGTCTTTCCATTTATTTAGGTCATTCACAGATATTTTGTAGTTTTCAGTATTCTAGTCTTACATCTCCTTGTTAAATTTATTCTAAGTATTTTTTCCTTTTTGATGCTATTGTAAATCGAATTGTCTTAATTTCATTTTCAGATCGTTAATTGCAAATTATAGAAATGGAACTATTTTTGTTAATTGATCTTATATCCTGTAACCTTATTATACTCATTATTAGCTCTAATTTTTTTGGTGGATTTGTAGGGTTATATATCTCTATCTCTCTATCTCTATCTATCTATCTATCTATCTATCTATCTATCTATCTATCTATCTATCTATATCTGATTTCTGGGTTTAAAGTATGGCCAGGCCTTTGTATCAGACCTAACATTTTCCCCATACTGTGGAATGGAAACATATTGAAACATCTGAACACAATAGAAGAGCAGGCAGAGGCAGGTAGGGGCTGGGAGATGGCCTCTAGGTGTGTCCCCGACTTCCCCAGCACTATGGGTTTGATGTCCTGTTCTCTCACCCTACTTGAATTCTTGGTACCTTCCGTGTTTCTGAAAGATACCACAAAGCCCAGAGCCTTTACATTATGCTAGGCTTATCTGTAGTTATTATTGAAAATATTAAAAATTGACGTTTTTAGTAAGAAAAAGTAAAAAATAGTTCACCCTGAGAGCAATTTAATTTTCCATTGCACAGTAGTCATGGGGCTGATTTTAAAACAGTTTCAAAGTCTTACACACTGTGCCTTAGTCATTCAAACTCATAGTCCAGAACAATTAACAGGGACCATGCTGCATGTTGAAGAAGTGTTTCAAATGGCTGAACAGCTTCTTCTAGCACTGAGTGTGTTATCACATGACAGCAAGTGAGGTTTCTGAACTGGAAATTGCCTTGGGAAAATCTCTGCAGGTTTAAGGATTTCTGCAAACTCAATGCATGGAGATTTGTTTGTTTTCTCTAGTCTGCTTGTTCTCAGCTTCTATCCCTGGCACAGCATCACCGGCTTTTTATTTGTGTTTACCCAGAGTTTATGATAATAATAGTAATTATTATTATAATATTTATTATTATAAATAACATGAAATCAAGTATTGTCATTTTCCATGCTCTGTGTTAAAGCTTTTTTTTTTTTTTTTTTTTTAAAGATTTTATTTATTTATTCATTTATCCCCCCGTTGCTGCTTGTGCTCACTGGGTCAGCCAACCACGCCGTGCGGGCGGGCCTGCCCCCACCAGGAGGCCCCGGGAACCGAACCCGGGGCCTCCCATATGGTAAACGGGAGCCCCACTGATTGAGCCACAGCCGCTTCCCTGTGTTAAAGCTTTTTAAGTGCAGTTCTACACGGTTTTATTGACTCAGTGCAACAAGGGAGAGTGCACACTAGAGTAAGTTTGGGGTGTCTTACCAAACAAGGGAAAAAATACAGTTATTATAGGATTTGGGGGACAGGTGGTGTTAGGGTGAAACTTAAATGACGAAGTAGTTTTGGTAGGCTCATAGCAAGACAGGGCTGTGTGTAAAGGAGGCAAATTTGGTCTGGACGACAAAGTGGACCCAGGGCCCTATTACTTTGAAACAGTAATATTAAGATAGACGTGAAGCACTGTGATCAGACCCCTGATCTGAAGGTCTGCACATGAACTGTAAATCCAGGTTCCTTCTCAGCATCAAAGGTTCTCTAGGCAGGAGTGGGATGTGTATGTGGGAAATCTCTAGGGGCAAAGAATGCCTCCTGGCTGGCAGCCAGCGAGGAAATGTGGACCTTAGTAGTAGAACTGCAAAGAATTGACTTTGGCCAACAACCTGAATGAGCCTGGAAACAGATTCTTCTCCAGAACCTGCAGTAAGGAACACAGCCCTCCCCACTCCTTGATTGCAGCATTGTGTGATCCTTAACAGGAGAGCCCGTTGAACCCACCCAGACTTCCGACCTATAGAAACTGGGGGATAATAAATGTGTGTTGCTTAAACAAAAAGACAGACAAGCTTGGGATGTCGCATTCATACTGACGTGATTTCAAACAGCAATTTCTCTGGGAGTCTATGATCATATAGAACAAAGTTTCTTAGTAAGAAAGAGTAGAGTTGTCCAAAGAAAAGCGTCATTGAGACATTTTATAGCTGCATTGTGTCCTCGAGAGAAAGTTTCCTGTTAACCTTGCAGCTGGTTTTATTTGGGCCTGTTAGTCAAGGCTGATGAATTTTACTTTCTAAGTCCAAGCTAATTTTTTATTTTTCCAAGTGTCTTAATTTATTTAATCCTCACAACATCCCTACAAGTAGGTAGTATTATTATCTCCGTTTTATAGAGGAAGAAATGGAGGAGGCAGGAGACAGTGATAAATTACTTAAGAGGGAAAATTTATTAAGGAGTGGCAACAGGCTTCAACCCAAAACTGTCTTCAAAACTAAGTGCGTAACCACTGCACTGTACTGCTGAGTGACTCCTCATATTTAGACCAATAACAAATAGAAATAGAATTCCTTTTAGGGAAGAAAAATTAGTTTTAAAAATTTATCAGGTAAGCATATGAGACATGGGTTTGTCCACATGAGGGCAAATTATTCATTGTAGGTGCAATTTGTTGAGCTCCGAATATGTCCTACGCTCTGTGTAAGAGTTTTACATATTTTTTACATACATAAACCTGTGGGACAGAGATTATTCTCCTAGGCTTTGAATGTTACAGATGAGGAAACTGAGGCTCAGAGTGTTAATGTGTCTGGCTGGGAGTCATGGCAGGAGATGAGTGAGTGGCAGAGCTGAAATCTCAAACCAGGGCCACAGGACTCCACCCATAGGGCTCTCTTGTCCATTTAAAAAAATCTTAAAAAAAAATCCATTTAAAAAAATCTTTAAAAGTTCATATACAGTAGTTGATCAATATACAATGAATTGTCCTCAAGGATGATTAATTATTTACTAGTAATGAGATTGACACCTCCTTCCTCCATCAGGGAAGTGAAGAAAGTGTTCTGAATTCATATAATTTACAAGACAATATAATTTACAAGAGAATAAAAATCTGAACAAAGTCCTTGCCACACGGTGGCACCCCTTCAAAAGAAAACAAACTGCTGCCCTGTGCCAGGAGTATTCTTGGGCTCTTTCCTGCATTAAGCAAGTCAGGACTGCTGATCTTGCAAGAAATGCAGCCATGCTGCACTGGTTCTGGGAATTCAAGAATAAAGAGTAAGGCGCAGTCTCCACCTTTGGGTGATCACAGTCAGAGGGTCTTGTCTGAAGGGGCCCCCACTGCGGAGCTGATTGGAGACATCTCTTCCAGTAACTCTTCCCTCCACAGAGCATACCTTTATGTATTTGTCCAGAGGTGCTTGAACTGTGTTCCAAAGTGTACCTTAGGAAATGTGAAAGGGGCTCCCAGGGGAGAGGTGGGGGTACTCACAGGTTCCCAAGCTGTCTTCTACTTCCACGTTGTTATTCTGATTTGACCTGTTTGATATTTGGGCCTCTATGTAAAATTTCATTTGGAAAATAGGATTCCACTGTTCACAAGAGTTTTGGAAATCAGTGATGTGAAGGTTTGAGAGAAAGCAATTTGTTCCCAGGCATGAATTAGTTGAAGGGAGTATTTTAGTCAGTACCATATGGCCCCTTCATACTTGGGTCTCAGTTATTAAATTATTTTTTCAAGGTATGAATTCTCACATCCAACATATCCATATTTATTTGCCAATTAAAGAATATGCCCAATCAAATATATATTGCTTGAACAAATTTGCCCTTTTGGATTCCCCAATCGATCTTGTCCATTAGGACAAATACTAAAATGCTCATTCTCCTCAAATAATTTGGGTGTGGGAATTTTGCAGGAAATGAGGAATGGATTAACACTGGTACATGGAAATTGCATTCTTATTTCTGGGGAGGGAGCAGAGGAGTTGTATAGATCCTCCTGGACTTCCTATTTGTCCTAGTTTATTGAGGCTGCCATCACAATGGACCACAAACTGGGTGGCTCAGAACAAAAAAATTTTGTCTCGGCGTTCTAGAGGCTAAATGTCTGAAATCAGGGTGTCGGCCAGGTCTTGCTTCCTGTGAAGTCTGGAGGGTTCTGGCAGTGGCTTGCCGGCAATCCGTGGCATTCTTTGGCATTTGGCGTAACTCAATTTCTGCCTCAAACGGCCATTTTCTCTTCTGTACCTGTGTCCAATTCTCCCCTCCTTATAAGAACATCAGCCATAGTGGATTAGGGCCCACTCTAATTCAGTTTGGCCTCATCCTAACAAATAACATCTTCAAAGGCCCTTTTTCCAAATAGGGCCACATTCACAACACCTGAATTTAGGGCTTGAACAGGTCTTTTTGGAGGACACAATTCAATCCTGGCAATATCTAATTCAATTTATAATAGAGATTTCCTGGGGCTTAGATTGCCATGCTACTTCTCTAGTTCTTATTCTGCCTTTTCTCCCCAGATAGCAAAATGTCATCTGCTCTTTCTAAAGGGAAGGAGGGGTGTAGCAGTTTGGCATTGTTTATGAATTCCAAAAATAGATATTGGATTATGTTTGTAAACTGGTCTGTGCCTGGGTGTGATTAAATTTTGATTAGGGCTTTGATTGGGTCACATCAATAGGATGTGATTTCCCACATAAACATCCCCGCCCCCTTGGTGTACTAAAACTACACGGCAGAGAAGAGATTTGGAGTGTTTTGAGCTGGAGCCCGGGAAGTAAATACAAAGGAGAAGAACACAGAGGAATAGAGACGGCTTCTTAGATACGGCAAAAGCCCCAGGGAGAGAGACAGAGCCATTTGCCTGATAGTCTATAGCTGGCCTTGTGGAGTGAGCACAGTAGCTGAGCCCAGAGAGATATGGATCCCTGGGAAGAGAGGAACCCAAGAAGCCTGAACCCCAATACATGACAATAGACTCTGGTGAGGGAGGCAAATTATGCTTTCTGGCCTGGTAACTTTAAGCTTCTACCCAAATAAATACCCTTATAAAAGCCAACAGATTTCTGTTATTTTGTATCAGCACCCTTTTGGCTGACAAATACAAGGGGGAAACTAGAAAAACTGTTGAGAAGCATCCCAGGGGTCTGCTTCTAGCTGCCTTCAATCACACTTGCCTTAGGGCTGACAGAAACTTCAGCTTTGAGCAAACATTCCCTTTGTATGAGTCCCTTTTTGTGGATGTTTGCTTTTCTAAGTACCTATATCTGCTCCTGGGTTTGGTCTCCCCCAATTGCTGGGAATATTTGTTTGACAAGTATGTTGTGCATGGCCTTTAAATAATCTGCCAAGAGCAGGCCTGGCTCCACCAGCTGTGGATTGCAATGACTCATCTCACTCCCGTCCCACACTGGGAGACTCTGGACTGCCGCCTGCCCCCAGGCACAGGTGTACAGAGCAAACAACGCCCTTTCCCCTCCTTTTCACTGTGCGCTCATTCTGCTCGTCAGAGACCCAAAGAACCGGGATGACAGCGCGCAGGGAGCAAAATGCCGCCATTCATCGTGGAGCTGGGCTCATTAGCGTCTCTTCTCGGGCTCGCATGGGGCAGCCATCTTGGTAGACAGAGAGGCAGGATGGAATCAGAACTGAGTCAGGTCCCAAGTTATTTCCGAGTTGCTGCCGCAGAAAAGCCCCACACCTGACCCCAAGCAGCAGCCTGCAAATTGGCCTTCGGAGCTCTGCTCGGTGGCTCGAGAGAGATCTGAACACGGCAATTAAGACCGGGCCAGGCATTCAATTATCGCGGCTCCTTGTCTAGCTCCCCCTCTGCTCGGGAGCGAAGGGCTCTCTCTGTGGCCCTGGAGGGCAGCCTCAGCCGGGTTGCTCTGCAGTGATGGACAAGGAGGCGTTCGAGGCTTGAAGCAGTTTTATTTTTTAATGAATTACTTTGCAGGCAGTCTCCAAATGGTTCTCAGCCTGATCCCAGGCCTGAAGGTGGACCATTCTTTCTTCATGTGGGCTGGGGTCCAGGGAAGTCCCTGGGAAGTACTAGTGATTTCTATTGGAAGGTTTGTTTATTGAGGGCACACTCTGTGCCAGGAACTCTTCTAGGCATTCCATGGTATTCATCAGTGAACAAATCTAAAATCCTGCTATCCTGACACCTGCATTTTGGCCATTGGGTTTAAGACACTCCCAGGAAGAAGTACTGACTGTTGCAACTTCATGAGGCACCGTGAGCCGGACCTGCCCTGCTGAGCCAGTCCCAAATTCCAGATCCACTGGAAACTGTGGGAGATAATCAGTTATTATTGTTTTAAGCCTCTAAATACGAATGATTTATTATATAGCAATGGATAACTAAGACAGAAAGTAACCCAGTCAATAATTTTTATGGACCTAATTAGTTTACAATCTATTCTGGTTGAATGTCTAAGATTTTTGTAATAATAATATTTAACTTTTTGGGGGAACTTGGTATGTGTCAGGCAGTGTCTTAAGTGCTTTGTATAAATTAACTCATTTAATTATTACTGCAACCTCGTGATCTCAATGTTAAACCTGTGTGAAAGGAGGAACAGAGATGCGAGGGAACTTGTTCAATGTTACAATATAGATAACAAGTTAACATATTAAGTACAACCATTACCCTATCAAGTTTCCACAAAAAGGTGCATGGAATCACTTTTTGAAACTTTCCAGGACTTTATAACAAAATGGGATTTGTTAACCAAAAATGTCTGCTTTCAAGTACTTTCACCTGAGAAGGAGAAACATCACATCAGTGTTCCTCATTTTGGTGACACTTTATGAAAATGAAATTACCCAGGAATTTAGACCAGGATTCGTTTTACAAGTGGATGTTTGCATATTTTGAATTAACACCAGCTCAGTGTTCATGAGCTGGTGTCAAGAGTAAGCCTGTGCAATTTAGAAATTATGGCTCAACACATTTAATAACCACAAACATTTCTCATGGGGCCAAAAAATTACTCATTATAAGAGATCATAAAAAATTTAAAGTAATTATCATATATATTGATCCTTTAGTAGATGCATTTGCAATCATTTTCTCATTTAATTCTCACAACAATCTAAGGAGAATCCTCTTACTGGTCCGAATTTACAGATAAGGGTGAAGTAGCTTGCCCAAATTCCTAGCACTAGGAATAGCTAAGTGGAGTTTTAAACCCAGACCTGAGAGGTGCCACAGTCCCCAGGAGTAGCCCTGCACAGCCCTTCCCAGTGGTAGAAGATGACCAACCACGGTGACATTTCATGCTTGTAAACTGAGTTTTTCATTCTCTTGAGGGCTGTTGGAATAGTTTGCAAAGCGAAGAGTGAAAAAAATGAGAATTTAGGCAGAAAAGTACCTTTCTTTTTCCTGTTCCTGATTCAAGTTTGTTCCTTCTAATTCTCAACAAGGAAATAGGTTGCCTTTTCCACTTGTCTCCTTAAGTTTTTACCCAGCAACCTCACCCTCTACAAACTCTGCCAGGAGTGCCTGATTCCTAACACCTTTCCTGAAAAGTCCGCACCTCTGGGGACCCTCCCTGATCCCTCCGTGTGGCACTGGTCTCTCCTTCCAGTTCTGTGTATGTAAACTATCTCTGTACAGTACCAGAAGAGCTCATTTTTGTTGACTGTCTTGGCCACTGGCCTCAGAGGTGCCTGAAGGTAGGAGCTGTGCCATGATAACTTTTGTTTCCTTCGTGACTTGTGCTGTTTTTAGCTGATTCTAACTATTCTAAATGAATAGATGGGAGTTTTTTATATAAGGGATTATGTGCTATACAGCATTGTTTTCCCATTGCTTAACTGTCTGGTGTTTAGCAAGTGCTTAAAAAATGTTTGCTAAAAGAATTGGCTCAGCAGATTAGAGGTGGTAGCTAGAGTCCTAAGAAGTAGCAGTTTTATGGAAATAGTATGCTTAAGTATCTCCAATATGAACACAATTCTTTTAAAGCAGTTTTTAGAAATGGAATGACTTAAATTCTGGAGGGAATAGAGATATTTTCATTTTATACCTAATGAAGAATAAAATGTCCTTTTGACTTTTTCTCCTTTTAAAGCGAATACATTACGTACACCACTGGTCTACCAGTTATTTGGAAGTGAAATTCCGCTTAGAGTCATGTAACTTTTCCTTTGGCCTCCATTTCATGATGAAATAAAAAGATTTGAATGCTTAAGTTGAAACTCCCAGGTGGCTGGAGGCTGGGTGTTACGAAGAGGCAGCCGTACAGGCAAGGGGGGAATATGTTTACTCAATTCCATTGCCACAACAATTGACAAGTTGGTGGGCTCCAGATCATCCAAGAAAGGATAATCTTCTATAGGCACAAGTGATCATGTTGTCCAATCTTCTCAGTTGACAGCTGAGGAAACTGGAGGCCCAGGGAGGTGACATTTCTTGCCTAAGTTTACACAGTTAGTGACAGAGTTGGAACTAGAAACCAGTTCTTTAGAATCTAAGTGTTATTCTCATTCATTTCAACACATTCTACAGTTGTCCATAAACTACTGAATGAGGTTATCGGCTTCTTGAAGAAAAGGCTGTGCCTCTCTCCTCTACTATTTTTCAGACATCAAAGATCAAGCTCTACATATCCTGAGCTCAGCTCATCATGGGTCTAACCAGAACCATAGTGGAAGGATCCCATCATCTTCAAGAGGTACGTAATGGGAAGGGTAGGTTTCCTGGGCATCTGCTTTTCTGCATACTAAAGAATTCTCCCAAGTTCAAAATGACCAGATCCCTGGTGCTCAGTCACCCACTCCCACACAGCACAATCACATGACCATGGCTTCCAGACGGAGGGGCTGATAGTGGCAGAAAAAGGGCAAAGTGGATGCCCTGGAACTTTTTATCAGGAAACAATGAAAATCCGTTTTTAACTAAGGCTACCAGGTATCAAGTCTGATTCTTTGCCATTCTGCTATCAGGGCACACTTTCTTTCCTGTGTTTCATAGAATGTGCCTTCCTACTTTACTCCTTCTCCAATTTGCTATCCTTTCAGGTTCTCTGGCTCCAAGTTACAGGAACCAACTTTAGCTTTTTAGGAGGGAGGGGCTCATTGGAGGGCTCATAGGGGCTCACAGAGCCTACAGCAGATGGGGACTGAGATGGGCATCCTAGCCTGTGCCCCTGGAGGAGCAGAGTGGTCAGGAGGCTGCCACGGGACTGAGCCCCCTTGTTTTAAGTACCTTGTCTCTCCGATTAAGGTCTCTGTTCCAGGCTGGGACTGTCTGGTGGGACTGGCTTAAGCTAGAAGTGAGTCTAGCTCAGGAAGGTGGGGCTCTGTTCATTCCCGTCTTAGTTTGGGTTCCCTCAAAAGCAGACCACGAGACAAAGATTCAACTCTAAGGAGCATATTTGGGCAGTGATCCCAGGAGGCATGGAGGGCACGGGGAAGTGAGACGGGAAGGATGCCTGAGCAAGCCAGCTCCCCCACTGCAGCTGGAGCGCAGCTCCCCCGGGAAGCTCTGGCAGCCTGTGGGGAGCCCACGCTTCCCCACCCATGGACAAGAAGCTGAGAGTTACATCAGGCTCCTCGCCTCGGTCACTGCTCGAGAGCTATTAGGAGGAGGTGGTGGGAGTCCATCCTTGAGCATTTCCGGGCTATGTCAGGGAGGCATCCGGAAGCCAGCACTAACGTGGTACACTAGTTTCCAGTTCCTTTTTAATGATTTCCTAAATACTTCAAACAGAGTGACTTGAAACCACACAACATTTATTCTCTGACATTTCTGGAGGTCAGAAATCTAAGTCAAGGTATTATCAGGGCTGTGTTCCTTCTGGAGGCTTCAGGGGAGAGTCTGTGTCCTTATCTCCCCCAGCTTCTGGAGGCCACCTGCCTTCCTTGGCTCATGGCCCTTCCTCCTTCTGCAAAGCCTGCAGTGTAGCCAGCATCTCCTCCTTCCAATTCCTTCTCCTCCTTCTCCTCCTCCTCCTCCTCCTCCTCCTCCTCCTCATCCCTCTTATAAGGACCTTTGTGATTTCTTGGGCACACCCAGATAATCCAGGATCATCTCCTTACCTGAAGGTCCTTTACTTAATCACATCTGCAAAGTCCCTTTTACCATTTAAGGTCACATATTCACAGGTGCTGAGAATTAGGACATGGCACCTTTGGGGGCCCATTACACAGCCCACCACACAAGGTAAGGCCATCTTATATCCATTGGCAGGAAGGGACTGTGGGGAGGGGGAGGTAGACCCTGACCAGCCAATAAATGATAAATCTTCTGCACAAGACACATTTTCTTTTTTTCATAGATTAGGCTGTCCTTCCCACTCTCTCTGCTTGGTTTAAAAACAATATTAAGATGAGAAAAAATAAAAGGTTCCGAATCTTTGATCCTGGACCTTTGGGATAGTTTGAGACCCAGTCCTGAGCACCAGTCCCACTAAAGATCTCACAGGATACCCACATGACTCTCACACCCTCTTCTTGTCCCAGTTACTTCCCACGCATGACTTCAACCACCACTGTCAAATTGACGACCCAACTCCCAGATCAAGTGCCTAGCACATACCATTCTGGAACAAGGAAGGAAGGGAGGAGGATACAATGACAAAGCCGTGTGCGTATGTGTGTGTGTGCGTAAACACTTCAGCTCTTCTGACATAAGAGTGAAGTCTGCACATAAACCGAGGGGCGAGACTGGTTTGGAGCTTGAAGCAAAAGTGAGGGTAACTGCAATTTTTTTTGGGTCAATCCGTGGCAGACATAATGAGTCACGCTGAGTGCTGCTGACATGCAGGGAACTAGGGCAGGAGAGGCAGCCAGGGAGCCCTAGACCCTGACTCATCTTGATGGCAGACCCAGACACCTGCCTGAAGCAGGAGCAGCGCTCGGAGGAAAATGCTGACATCATCTCGATAGGCCTCCCCTGAAGGGTCGGTGTTTCCAAGTTGAAGGGCTGAGTTTCAGCTGCAGGGCAAAGCTGTCATCCTGGGTTACCCTGGGAACAAATTATAAGCATCGGTTTCCTGAGTGCCCTCTCTTGATAGAGTTCCCATGCAGGCAGAAGGAATCAAATCCACCTCAGTCAGTTCCACTCGTTCTGGCATCAAGCTCCCAAGCCCTCTGAAGCTCCCCTCCAAGCCTCCCACCCCCTCATTCTCCATGCACATTACCATAAATTACTCTTAAAACCTGACCACTGCAATCCTTTTCAAAATTAAGGGAGTTAAATGAAACATGCCTAAGCTGTTTTTTGTATTTTTGTTTTTTTTAATAGAAAGCTCTGTTGTCCAAAGACAAAATTTTGACTAGTACATTTCTTCTAACGAACTTACCAGGACAGTTGCTGAGTTTCTTTTGTGGTCCTGGCTGTAAGCGATTTAATGGAAAAGCATTCTGACAAATAAAGGATTGAAACTAGAACATATTTCGTCATTTGCATTTTCTTGTGGGAATCATATTTTTATTTTCTTTTTCTTGTTGCTGGGGCTCCAACAACACTTCACAGATGTCACCTAGGCCTCAGACGTTCCAGGTTTGCTCTCCAATGTGATTCACGGGAAACTAAAGGGGACGGTGTGTTCACGCCATTTTCCTAATGCCACGCAGTGGGTTGGATGCAGAGCCTGGGTGACAACCAAGAACCCACTGTCTTACTTGGCCTGGGCTGCCGTAACTAAGACCGCACACTTGCTGGCCTAAACCGCAGACATTTATTGCCTCAGTTCTGGAGGCTGGACATTGGAAATCAGGGTGTCAGCAGGGCTGTGCTTCCGTTGACGTCTGTAGGGCCCTGGTGGTAGCTTTTGGCAATCCGTGGCCTGACTCAGCCTCTGCCTCCGTACGTGGCCGTCTTCACTCTGTCTCCTGCTGCTTCCACATATGCTCTCCTCAGAAGGGCACCAGTCATTTTGGATTAGGACTTGCCCTAATCCAGTTTGGCCTCATAGTAACTAATAACATCTTCAAAATCTTTCTTCCAAATAGAATTATATTCATGGGTGTGGGGGTTAGGATTTGATCATGTCTTTTTGAGCAATGCAATTCAATCCATAACACACACTACCTTCTGGCAATTTTCGAGAAAAACGTCTTAACCAACGTTAACCAACCAAGTGACCTGGCAGAGAAGGCATTTTATCACTATGTGAAGAAGGTTTTTCTTCCGTCTTCGGTGAATACAGACAGAGGTGTGAATGTGTAAGAGGGGGCCTGTGTGTGGTCTTTGGGACCACTTCCCACCTCGGCCAGACTCCCCTGCGATGCCTGCAACCTAATTTCAGTCTCTGTGGGGTGTGGCCAAATCTCCATTTTCCCACTTACTGCCTTTGTACAAATCTAAGTGCACACAAATGCTCTCCAGCTTGAAACCCTGCAGGGCGAGATGAAGCTAGCTGAAGGATGCAGAAGCTAGGGCATCACCCAGTTACATTACAGCTTTCAGGAAAAGCATTGCAGCCAAAGCAAGTGGCTGCTCACAGATACCCCTATAATGGATCTCCACTGTCCTTGAGATAAACTGTGAATGCCCACTGAGGCTCACGGGACTCTGAAGACCCCTGTGTAATTCTCGTTCCTAACTGCTTAGTCAATGTCTAGCTTGTCTACTGTTTACAAGCTGTGGGAAGGAAGGGACCATGTTTTTGTCATTCACAACTTTCCCCCTACAGCATAGCAGAGATCATGACACATGGCAGGTGAGCAATTGTTTGTTAGAAGAGTGGATAGGGTTGAGTAGCTTCTTCAGTTGACTAGTGTAGTAGATGCCTAAATTCAGGAAGATTTGGGAAGCTTGGACCACTTGCTGGGTCAGGTCACTATTTTTGGAAAGGGACTTTGAATCTACAGGCCCTTGCCGTACTTATTTTGTGTTCCCTGTCATGATGAACCTCTTGAGAAGAATGCAGAGGCTTGAGTTTCCTTCTGGGTGGTTGATGTAAGCGCATGTGGCAGAAATGGCTTTCACCTGTTTTCAGCTCTGATCTCTGCCAGATGTAGAAAGATTGGCCTTAGTGTCTTCCCTTTTCCTGGAACAAAGTTATGTTTGGTCTCCTTCTTTGGTGTTTATGCTGGGGTGGGCTCAAGTCCAGTAACACTGCCCCCCAGAAAGGTGCAGCACACCTGCCACACGCCGTCAACCAGAGCTGCGACAGCAGACCTTCCTGCTACCTCCCGTCTTTGCAGGTGCCTGTCTGGGCTGCTGACCCTCAAAGTAGGGACACCGTGTCCCTGTGTGACCAACTTCAGATGTTCCCTGGGAGGCAGAAAGCAGGCCTATGACACCCAGGATCCATTAGATGGCTGTATTGCATTTCTTTCCATGAGCAGATGCTGCCCCTGCCACTGTGAGCAGAGATCCCAGCTGCTCCTGGGAGGAAGCTTTCAGACTGTGTGGGAAACAAACCCTGGGAAAACCAGCGAGGCTTTCTAGCTCAGACCTTCATGGAGCACTGGGCTCTGATTCATCACACTTCTCTGTCCCAGAGTGTGAAGATGCACTGGAATTTTCCTCTGAACACGACTGGGGCTGAACTTCATGGCTTCTGGACTTCCATGGAGGCATAGAGGTCCCATGAAGACACTGGGTGAAGAGTCAGAACACCTGGTTTTGCACCTACCCCCTACACAAACTGGAGACTGAGAAATTGTATTGTGTGTCCATGGTTCTGCTTTCCCCCACCCCTATCCTTCCTGCCTGTTCATTGGCTCCGGGCTTGGTCAGGTGACTTGCTGTGGCCAATGGAAAGTTGGAAAGACAGGGCGCTGGTTACAAGCTGGGCTTTGAGACCCTGCACATGCCAGGGGTCTCACTGTTCCTCTGCTTTGGCCCCAGAGAAGAACTTAGCCTTGTGTGCTGCTGTGGCATCGAGGGACGTTGAAGCCCGCAGAAGGACACTTGTGAGCAAGAAATGAATGTTTGCTGGTGTAGGCCATTGAGTTCTGGGGTTGTTTGGTACTCCTATTATTGTAGCAATATCTCATTTAGAGGCTTTCAAGTTCCTTAATTTTACTTCGACTTAACATACTTTTTTAAACCTTTTTTTTCCATCTAAGGTATAATTTGCTGACAATGAAATGAACAGATATTAAGTGTTGACAGATTTTGACAATTGCCTACACTTGTGTAACCACTTCCCCAATCAAGCTATTGAATCTTTCCATCACTCCAGCAAATTCCCTCATGCCTCCTTCCAGCAATTCTAACCTCCACTATTCCAGAGGCAACCACTTTCTGATTTTTATCACTGTATTCTAGTAGTGCCCATTCTGGGGTTCCATATAAATGGAATCATACAATAGGGTCTCATTGCGTCTGGCTTCTTTTGATCAACATAATGTTTTTTGAGATTCATCCATGTTGCTGAGTGTGTCAGTAGTTTGCCCTTTTTTTATTGGTGACTGACATTCTAGTGTATGAATATACCACAGTTTGTTTCTCCATTTACCTGGAGATAGGCCTTTGGGTTGTTTCCAGATCTCAGCTATTATAAATAAAGTTGTTTTATATGGACATGTGTTTTCATTTCTCCTTGGTAAAAATCTAGCAATGGAGTTGCTGGGTTTTAGAACAAGTGTACATTTAACTTTATAAGAAACTGGCAAATTGTTTTCCATATTGGTTGTACCATATTAACATCTGTCAAATACATATCAGAGTTCTAGTTACTTCATGTCCTTGTTGTCACTTAGTACTGTCAGTCCTTTAAATTTAAGCCTTTCTAATGGGTGTGTAGTGGTATCTCATTGTGGTTTTAATATTCATTTCCCTGATGAGTACTGGTAGTGTGTATCTTTTCATGTGCATATTGGTCATTCCTATAGCTTCTTCTTTTTTTTTTTTTAGGTACCAGGGCTGGGGATGGAAACCGGGACCTCATATGTGGGAAGCTGGTGCTCAACCACTGAGCCACATTGACTCCCGAGTTATTGTTGTTTTTTTTCATTTGTTTGCGTGTTTGGGTTTTTTTTTTTTTTTTTTTTAGGAGGCACCGAGGACTGAACCTGGGACCTCCCTATATCTTCTTTTTTGAAGTGTTCTAAGTCCTTTGCCCTTTTTTTTTGGGGGGGGCGGATTTTGTTTTTGACTTCTTATTGAGTTGTAAGTGTTCTTTATACATTCCAGCACAAGTCCTTTACTAGATATATGGATGGCAAATATTTTCTCCTAGACAAATCCTTAATTTATTTATTAAGGATTTGTCTATTTCTCCCTCAGTTATATCAGTTTTTGCTTGTATTTTTAAAAAAGATTTATTTATTTATTTTACTTTATCCATTTTAACCCTTCCTCCCCCCGTTTTGCTGTTTTGTGTCCATTCGCTGGGCAATTCTCTGTGTCTGTTTCATGCCCTCTCTTCTCATCCTTCTCCTGTCTTCACCAGGACTCGATCCTGGGAAACTCCGATGTGGGAGAGAGGCATTCTGCCACCTGCGCCACCTCAGTTCCTGGTTTTTTGGTACATCTCATTTTGGCTCTCCCATGTGTCTCTCTCCTGTTACGTCATCATCTTGCTGTGTGGCTTGGCGGGGCATGGCACACCCATGCATGGGCCTGGCAGCACCCGTGCCTTCTATATTTTTCTTTATTTTACTGGGAGGTCCTGGGGACCAAACCCAGGTCCCTCCATATGGCAGATGGACGCCCAACCATTTGAGCCACATCCAGCCCCTGATTCTTGTATTTTGAACCTGTTATTAGGTGCATCACTTAATTTGGATCGTTTCTGTCATCTAGATGAATTTCTCCTTTTATCGTTGTGAAATGTCCTTCTTTACTTCTTGTATATAATACTTTCTGTCTTTAAATTTATTTTATTTATAAATATAGCTACTCCAGCTTTCTTGTACTTCCTGTTTGCTTGCCACATCCCTTTCCCTCCTTTTACTTTCAACCGTTTGGCATCTTTGTATAAAAAGGGGTCTCTTTAGATACCAGTCTTACTTTTTTTGTCTTATTTGGCTCTCTTGGCCTTTCAATTGGAGGGTTTTGTTTTGTTTCTTTTAAATTAGATTTAGTATAGTTATTAGGTGGTTGTGCTTATGTCTACCATATTGATATTTATTTTCTGTTTGTATCTCATATCTTCATCTTTCCTTTGTTTCTCCTTTCCTGACTTCTTTTGGGTGAATTGAGTATTTTTTTCAATACTTGTATGTCATCTCTTGATTTTTTTAGCTGTACCTCTTATGTGTTTTTTCAGTGGTTGATCTGGGTTTTAATACATATCTTTAAATTATCACTGTCTACTTGCACATGATATTATACTTCTTCATAAACCCTGTCAGAGCTTATAACCAATATAGTTCCATTTATCCCTCTCCTACACTTTATGCTCATTTTGTCATACTATAAACCCTGCAATATACTTTTTTAAATTTTTGCTTTAGTCAATGGACCTTTAAAGAAATTCAATAACAAAATTCAGGTAATTTTAAAAAGTATTTTGTATTTACCTAGATGTTCATCCTTTCTGGCATTCATCATTCCTTACTATTGATATATTTCTCTTCAGCCTGAAGAAGTATTTTAGTATTTCTTGTAGTGTAGATCCATCTAAAGAGGAACTCTCCTCTTCCTTCCACTTTGCCAGGGATGAAAGCAGCCTTGAGTCTCTTCTCTCTGAGGAAGAGCTTGTTACTTTCTAGATTTTCATTCATCTAGGTTTCTTTGTGTCCTCTGCTTTTTGATGGACTTAAAGAATAATTTTAAAGCTTCTTCTGATTAGGGTGGGGATGACAGTGTCTTGCAAGGTCCTTAATAGGAAGCAGAAGTCCAGGATTTAGCTTCCTTTTTCTTGGGGATAGTTTTGACTCCATTCATTTATTTGCCCAATACACATTTATAAGCAGCCCTTCCAGAAGCATTCAAACTATATACAAGCATAAAGATTTCCATTCAATGACTTCTTGGGATGAAGTTTTAAATCTTTAATATGGTCCTGAAGATCCCACTTTTACATGCCTTTATACACTTTGCACTTCTCCATTTTGATGCATGACAATTCTTGAAAATTTTTAGTTTACACTCTGTCTTTCACTTTGATTCTCAGTTGTCTAAAGGAATGGTATATTAACTTTTAAATGGCTGATCTGTGTTTTCATGTTCATTATTTCTCTCCATACTCACTCCTACCCACCAAATACCTTTTCCTTCTTTATTCAGTGGACAGTCTCCCTCTCCTCTCTTGAAGGCACCCTAAGACATCTCTTTCTTCATACTCTATCCCAATATCTAAATAGGCCCACCCCTTGGACATACAGGAAATGATTTGGGTTTACGTCTCATTCTCCATGATTTCTTTTGTCTGAATTCAAAAATTGTGTTCCAGAATAGCCCTACTGGCTTTAAAGGGCTGGTGTCAATTTTGACGGGTCAGTTCCTGTGCAATATTAGTTATTATATATTTTATACATCACCTCTAGCTGGATTATCAGTTCTTTGCATGGTCCTACCCCATAGTATGTGCTCAATAAATATTTGTTTAATAAATTAAGGGTCTCCAGATTGTTTGCATGGGACAGAGCAGCTTTTCCTACTGCTTGGCCTTTTTCTATGCACTGGGGTGCACAAGTAAATGAGGCACAGGCCCTGGCCCCAGTTGGGTTGGTTACATATACGTTGGACATCTGTTTCCTCCCGTCCAAACTTTTTGCATCACTGTCAACACTCCATGATCCCACCCATGATCACTGGGGTGGGGAGGGTGGCAGAACCTAGTGACCAAGTTGTCTTATTTTCAGGCAAACAATTCTAGGCATACTCGAAAGTTCCTCTGAGGATCCCCAGCAGATCTCAGTTGCCTATAGTATTGATCAGCTCACTAATTACCCTTTGACTGCCTTTCTTTCCTCTCATCTTTCATTATTCCCCACCCCCCACTTCTGTTCCTTGGGATCACTTCCCAAAATAAACTACCTAGTGCAAGCTTTGTCCGTATTTTGGTAGATGCAAACCTTAAGCAAGTAATCCTGGTACAATGTGATCCATATATTAACAGTCATCAGGATCACTTGAAGGGGCAAGAAAATTGGGAAATTTTTATAGAAAAATTTATATTTGAACTAGTCTTTAAGGATGAATAGAAGTAAGGCAGACAGACAAGATGGATAGGGGCATTCTATGCTGAAAGAAGAGCACAGACAAGATGGATAGGGGCATTCTATGCTGAAAGAAGAGCACAGAAAGTCAGGTGTGGTAGCTATCCTCCAACACAGCTACCAATGATCCCATGTCCTTGTGTAAACCCTCCCACAAGGCACCAGGATCCGTCTGTGTGACCAATAGAATATGAAAGAAGTGATGGTGTGACTCTTCCCAGATAGGTTATGAAAGACTGCAGCTTCCATCTTGGTCTCTTTCCCTCTTGAATATCTTGGACTGGGAGACCCAGCAGCCATGTTGAGGACACACAGCTGCCTATGGAGAAAAGGCTCATGAAGTGAGGAATGGAGGTCTCTGGCCAACATTGAGGACCTGAGACCTGTCAGCAACCACATGAATGAACCAGCCCCAGTGGAGCCTTGTGATGCCTACAGCCCTAGCCAACAGCTTGATTATAAACTTGTGAGAGATCCTGAGCCAGAACCAGCCATCTAAGTTGCTCCTAGATTCCTGAGTCTCAGAAATTGTGAAAGACAATAAATGTTTGGGGTAATTTGTTATGCAGCAATAAATAATCAATGCAGCAAAGAATTGTGAGAAAAAGCGGTGCATTTTGGAATTGCAAGTGGATTGTTAGGTCCTTTCCAACTTCAAAAATATGATTGCATCATGATTTAGGTCAATATTGTTGAGATTAAATGTATCATCTTTGGAGTTAGATTGCATTAAGTCCCACTTCTGGCATGTACTAATTTTGTAATTTGGGCAATTTGCTTGACTTCTAAGATTTAATTTTCTCATGTGTAATATGGGATTGGAATGCTCATACCTCACGGAATTGTGAGAGTATGGATTTTATGTGTTTTATGTGCCTTACACATGATCAGCACTCAGTAAATCTCAATTATCATAATACTTACAAAATGGTTGCAAACCACAGTTCTCAGGTACAGAGATAGACTATATAATAAGACCACAGCTTTCCTTTTTCTATTTTACTTGTAGCCTCTCCTAGCTATTTCCAAGGATAAATTCAATAGAAACTTTCCCCTTTTCTTCTTAATCAACTTAAGAAGTTGAGAGTCCAAGAATTCAAAGCAATATAAAGATATATTCAATACATTTAATTAGTAACCACTAATACAATTCCCCTATGTGCCAACAAAAACGTTGAAAGTAATCAGCTGGTGAGAGGTTAATTAACTCAATATTTTATAGTTCAGAACAGGCTGGGCTGCACTTCAAAACATTTAATTTTGGGTAGAGAGCCCTATGCCCCCAAAGAAAAGAAAAAATTAAAAATAACAACAACAAACACCTCAATCCAAATTAAGCTGGGAACAAACAAACAAACAAACCACAAGAAGAAACAAAGTTAAGAAAACTGGCAAAAAGCACGGCCTGCTTTCCCTTTTTTCTCAAGACCTCTCCACTCCTGAAGTGGGCATGGGCGTTGGTGCTGGGAGCACCACAGGACAGAACTCTGGGGCAGCAAAACCCTCCCGGGGCCACTGGTGTCACGTGGGGCATCGGATCAGATGAGCTCATCCTCTCCTCACTCCTCCATCCACGTTGCGAGTTACTTTATAGAGGTTCTTTACAAATCTGACTTATGCAGGGATGACAAATGCACTTCTAGGTTAGAGCTCAACCTTTGGAATTAATTAACTAGCTTTTCAGGTCTTACCTTATTAAATGTGGGCCATGATCTGCAAACTTTTGACCACCTTGGCCTGCTCAAGTCATACTTAGCCCATCTTAACTTATTATTTCTATATTATGGGGGTGGGGGGGATCTGCATAAAGTCTATAGAAACTTGACCCACCATCAAACACTTGCTCTCACGTGGCAATTCAGTCCACACTGGGATGGGCCCATAGCATTCGTCTCTGAGAGCAGATGTGGGGAAATGAATCTTTAGGCATGAAACCTAACAATAATTAGCAATCATATAATGCTTTCAATGTTCCAGGCACATGTGCACATGTGCACATGTATTAACTCTTTTAATTCTCACAGCAACCATATGAAATGGGCTTTTTTTTTTTTTTTTTTTTTGAATGTTGAGGAAACATACTGCAGGTGGGCAGCCAGGTTATGCTGGAGTATTTGGGATGGTTCCTCTGTATTTCTCCAGACACACCCTCATCTGTCCATCTTCAAAGCCCCAGGAATTCAGTTCTACTACATCCATCATTAGCCAGTGGCAGGACCAGAGGTTACACGTTTTGAAATCACCTACCCTTGAGCAAGAGTTCTAGCTCCTCTACTTTTGTGGGCTGTGCAATATTGAGTAAATCTCTGGACATCCCTGAACTTCAGTTTCCTTCTCTGTAGAATGAGGGCAAGTCATCAACCTGGCAGATGTGAGGGCTAAATGAATAAATGAAAGGAGAGTCTCTGGCACAATGAAGGTCCCCAATCAGTGCTGTTTCCGTG